>JAHVYC010000052.1:0-11722 GCA_020623665.1 Calonectria multiphialidica | reverse complement strand
GTTGTACAGCTGCTACTTGATCAGGGTGCTGAGATCGAGGCAGCAGATGAAAATGGTTGGACACCGCTGTCGCAAGTAGTTCAAAGAGAGCACCGGGATGTTGTACAGCTGCTGCTTGATCGGGGTGCCGAGACCGGCCCAGCATTGCAAGTAGCGAAAGGGAGGGACCAGGATATTAAACAGCTGCTGAAGGATCGGGTTTCCGCTGAGCTTAAAGAGGAAAGGAAAAAGACCCGGATATTACTAAGATCCCTTGGACTTGACGAGGTTGCAGACCAATATCATATGTAATGGTAATGATGATAATGATGTATTTTCTGTTTTATGGGGGCTTGCCCTTTCTAATTGCTGTCGGGGTATAAAAAGATATACTAAGGTAATTATAGTAGGTTACTAATTATAATAAAACTTGGCCTCTTCTTAGCCTAGATTCTTTTAAAATAAGCTTAATTTTTAAAGTAAGATATATATAGATAAATTATTATTTTAATAATATTAATATTAATTATATTTATATTTAGTTAAAAAATAACTAAAAGGCTTAACTAGGTATTTTTAGGAGTATGCTTAAGGAACAAGAGTCTTCTTTCCCGTTTTTTTTTTGCCCTCTTAGAAGATCTACTCTAGCTATTTAAGGATTATAGGTTCTATTCTATAAAGGTTATATAAATATTATATAATTTACTTCTTTAGGCCTTTTATTACCTTTTATATACTTCTCTAAATTTTTTTGAATTTTTTAAGGCTTATTTAGGTAATATTTATAGTATTAAAGCTTAAGATAATTATAATATTAATTTATAGATTTTATAGATATATAAGTATAATATATTTACTTTTTTCTTTATTGCTTTATTAAACTTTCTAATTAATTTAAATTACTTACTTTAATTCTTAGGAATATTATAAAGTACTTTATTTTTTTTTTACTTAGCTTATTATAACTAAAATTAAAATAAGGTTTATACCTTTTAAATTATTTTTTTATAAAGTAAGATTAATTACCTTTTAATAATAATTATTTTATTATTTTATTTATTCCTAATTATATTAATTACCTAAACTTTAAATATTAATATAATACTATTTAGTAATTTATATTATAATAGCTAGATATAAAGGCTATATTAGTTATACTTTAATAGCTCTTTATTATAATTTATTTTAGTCCCTTTAAGTTCTATTATAACCTTCTCTAAAGTATAATCTTATACCTTATAATTAATATATATAAAAGCTACTATATATAAAAGGCCTTTTTATAAGATAGAATAATATTACTAGGATTTTAATATCTTATTAGGATAGACTATATAGCTCTTTAGGATTAAGAGTAATATCCTAGGTAATATATAATAAAAGTAATAGTCTTTAGTACTATTTAACTTAATAATAAGTTTAGCTAGTAGCTTAAAATAGATAATAAGTAATAAGGATATTTAGTATTTAAAGTATATTTTATTAATAATAACCTCCTATACTTTATATATTATATTATTAATAATCTTTAGGCTAAGGTTTCTATTCTTATTAATAATAATTTATATACTAAGTATAAATATAAATATAAATAGGATTAGGTAGTTATTATTATTTTTAAGACTTATTATAAGTTATATCTCTTTCTTACTTATTATTATTTTCTTTTTACTTATTTATATATATTAAAATAAAAATAATTAGGTAATCTTTCCTTTTTTTTTTTATTTATTTAGGATTACCTTTATATTTAGATTCTAGTAATTATAATTTAATAGTATAATTATAATAATATTTATACTTTAAGATATTATTTACCCTTTATAAAAGTATTTATTATTAAGAAACTTTATATTATTTTTATTTTATTCTCTTTATTAAATTTATTATAATAATCTCTATAGTTATAGGTCTCTAGCTACTTATATTTATTTATTAAGTAAGATAATATTTATAAATTTTTACTATAGGTAATAAGCTAATTAGAATTCTTTACTAATAATATTATTATCTAAGGTAAATAATAATTTATCTTTTATTAATTAAAATTAGCTAAAATCTCTAGAAAAGAGAATTATTAGAATCCCTTTAAAGTCCTAGTTTATTTTATAGAATTAATATATTTACTTATTAGCTATATAAAGGGTATATACTCTTAATATACTAACCTTATTAATAATAAGAAGCTATTTTTCTTTTTAGTTTATTTACTTTATTATATTAATATAGGATTTAGTATATTTATTTATAGATAAATTATTAACTTTAATCTAATAAGCTATATAAAGTATTACTTTATTAATATAGGTAGCTATTACTTTAAATAGTATTATTATTAGTAATTAATATAAAATGCTTTTATAGGAAAAGACTTTTATTAATACCTTAATAATTTTAAACTTTCTAATATTATCTTTACTACTTAAGAACTAATAAAATTATAATATCTTTATACTAATTTTATTATTATAGCCTTTATTATTAGCTTATTTAATTTAATTAAAATAATAATATAATAAGAGAAATATAATCCTCTATTACTTATTAAGTGTTTTTTTATTAATAATACTCTTCCTAATTTATATAAATATTATTTTAAGTATATATTATATTATTACTATAGTTTACTATAGCTATTATATATACTAGGTATTTAGTTTTATTATCTTTATAGGATTATCTTTAAACCTAATTATAATATTATTAATTAATATACTTATTTCCTATCTAGTATTACTTATATTTTTTACTATATTATCTCTTAAGATCCTTATTTCTACCTTTCTTAATTCTTTATTTTACTAGCTTTTTATTAATATAAGTTTATTTTATAAAAGGATTTATTATAATAAACTTAGTTAGTATTACTAAATAGGCTTTATTATAATTAAAGATTTAAGATTTTCTTTAAATTTTATTATTTTTTACTAGAAATTATAAAATTATTAATATATTTTAATAAGCTATTTAAAGCCCTTTATAATTTAGCCTAGCCCTAAAATAGCTTTTATTATCTTAATTAATTAGCTAAATATACTAATCTAATTAGCTTAATATAGTTTTATTATACCTATATTATCTTTATATATATCTAAATTATTAAGTAAAGTATTATTACTTATTAATATTTATTATTCTATATCCTACTAAGTATTTTCTACTAACCTTTTAAGTAGCTAGATATTTCCTATTATTATTTAAAGCCTTTTTAATATATAATCCTTTTACTCCTTTTATAAGTTATTTAGTTAACTTTTTTTACTAGTAAATAGTTCTTATAAAATAAATAATATTAAATATTATATTATTACTTATTAGTAATAGTTTTTATAATTATTTACTTTAAAGTCTATATTAAGAAAGCTATTAATATATAGTATAGTATAATCCTCTAGCTATCTTAGAATTTATACTTATTTCTTACTTATAATCTAATCTTAATTAAATTTAATTTTTATAAGCCTTTTTAAGTAAGTATATTTCTTTTTCTTTAGTTAGATAAGACTAAGATAGTTATATAAGTATAGTAGCTATAAAACCTCCCTTTAATAATAATAGGCCTTAAATATTAAAAGTTTTTTACTTTCTTTACTAATTAATACTTAGCCTTTTATAGGTTTATTATTTTCTTATTTTATTTATAGAATACTACTAAGATAATTATTTTTAGATTAATTATTATTAGGCTAGTTTTAATTAATACTAAGGCTCTCTTTTTTATTAATCTCCTTAATTATAACCTTCTCTATTTTTAATATACTATTTTTATTCTTTTTAATATTAATATTATATACCTTATTAATAATATTAATATTAATATAAAATATATCTATATCTTAACTATTACTAATAATATTATTTCCTAGAATAAGATTATTATTATTTAAATTTATTTTCTTACTTAAGTATTTTAAATATAATTATCTTTAGAATATATTCTAATAAAATAATATTATATTAATATAAGCTTACTATAAAGTACTTAAATACTTATTAAGGTAATTAAGTAAATATATAAATACTTTTATATAGGATAATAATTATTAAGTAAATAGCTTATTAGTAATACTTAATATATATTACTAAAAGTAATTTATAATAGGATTATTTAGTATACTATTTTATATTTCCTTATTTACTCTTAGAATCTTTATATTAACCTTCTTTAAGTATAGTTTTACTATTATTATTATATATTTTTAGCTTAGATTTTTAATCTTTATAGTATAATTAATAAGGTAATAAATAAATATTAGGAACTTAAAAGAGGTTCTTATAAATAAAATATTATAATTATATTTAAGACTAATAACTAAAGCTATATTATATTTATTAATTATAGGATATATATAATATAATTATAGTATTTTATTAGGTATAAAGCCTAACTTTATAATAAGCTTTTATAATACCCTAAACTAATAATAATTTCTAGCCTTTTTTTTAATAGTATATTTTATATATAAATTACTATAAATATAGTTCTATATAGTTATTATTATAAAGCTAGCCTTTATATTAAAATTTATAGTAAATTATTCTTAGTTTTATATTTTATAGGAAATATTACTATAGATTAATTACTTAATATTTTTATCCTTTTTAAATACTATTTTATTAAGGTCCTTTATAAATATTATATTAATATACTTAAGAATTTACTCTTAGGTCTTTAAAGTCCCCTTATTAATATTATCTTTAGTTATACTAATAATATTTTTAAGTTCTAAATTCCCCTCTAGCTATATAAGGCTATAAAGGTAAAGTATACCTTATTTATTAGTTTTTATTATTATAAAGTATTAATTAATTTTACTAAATATAAATTCCTTATTAGTTTTAATATACTTTTTAAAGAAAAGGCTAATTTTATAATAAAAAAATATAGTAAATCTAAGTATATTTAGAATATTAAGTTTTATATTTTTATATAAGTTTTTTATTATTTTATTAAAGATCCTTTTAAAGTCTTTATTTATATAATTACTAGGGCTATTACTAATTCTATTACTATTCCTATTTTTTTAATATATTACTAATTATAGTTTTAATAAATTAATTAAATTATTAGGGCTAATAATAAACTAAATTAATAATATCTTATAATAAATAATAAGGGATTTAATTTTTTATTATATAATAAGCTTTATCTCCTTTAATATTAACTACTTATATTTATAATAAGATATATACCTAAAAAGCTTTTTAATCTCCTTATTATTTATCTTCTTATTTTCCTTTAATTTATTTTTTACCTTTTCTAGCCTTATTAATAATAAAGATTATATAATATACTTAATCTTAGGGAAATTACTTTACTTTATATTAACTATACTTACTTCTTAATTTTTAAATTAGACTTTTATATTAAAAACTAAAAATAAAAAAGCTTAATAATTTATAAATTAAATATTATATTTTTATAATACTTCCTTTGCTTATATCTAGAGACTTATATTATACTTAAGTATAAATAAAGGGTCTAATAAATCTTTTTTATAGTAATTTACTAAATAATACTTCTAAAAATTAAATTCTATTTTATTTTTATATCTTAGGACTTTAAATCTAAATAGAAAAAGGATTAGAAATATTTTTACTTAATACTAAATATCCCTATTATTTATATACTTTTCTAGTTTTAATATATAAATAAATAAATATTTATTTTTACCTTACTTTATATTTTCTACTAACTTATTTTCCTAGATATTTAATATATTAATATTAGCTAATAAATTAATAATATATTATAACTTAGCTACCTTATTATCCTCTAATAATATATCTAATAAAAATATACTAAAGTAATAAATCTAGTTAAAAAAGCTCCTCTTAATACTATCTTTAAGATCCTCCCTTTTAATATTATTATATTTAAGCTTATTTTTATTACTAATTATCTTATTTTTATTAACTAGCTCTTACTAGATTTATATTATTATCCTTATATACTCTTTCCTATAGCTATATTTAATTACTAGTATAATATATATAATTCTTATCTTCTTATAAGCTATTAACTAATTTTTTTTAATTTTATTAAAGAATTACCTAAGAATACTATATAAAAGCTAATCCTATATATTTATTTTTACTTTATTAATTTTAATATATTTATAATATAGATTATTTTACTTTAGCTATTTAAGGGCTTATTTAATCTTTTATTAATATACTAATAATAGCTTAATTAGATCTTATAGCCTTAATTAGTTCTTCCTATACTATATTATATATATATTATTTAATATATATAAAAGATTATATAATAAAACCTTTATAATAATCTATTTAATATTATTTAGAAAGATAGTAATATACCTTTTAATATATTTAGTATATTTAATATTTTAAATATTATTTTATCCTTAATTAATCTTTATAATATATCTAAAATAGATATTTAATATAATAAGGGCCTTTTTAATTAATATTAAGCTTTTAAATTTAGCTAGGTATATATACTTATAGCTAAGTTTCTAATATAAAAATATCCTTTTATTAAGATCTAGTAATTATACTTATTATTTATATTTAATATAAACCTTAATATTCCTTTTAGGAGGAAAGTATTTTTAGTATAAGAATAGACTTTTATAAGTCTTTTTTAAATTATATATTTTCTAGTCTTCCTAGCTAATCTTTATTATATTCTTTTTATAAAACTTTTAATAATATAATATATAAATTTATATAGGTAATATATCTTTATTATAAAAGGTATAGTAAAATTCTAATATAGTAGATATTTTTTTACCTAGTAATATTAGCTTTATCTATATACCTTTATATAAAAATCTTTTTTTTTCTATATACTTATCCTCTAAAAATTAAAGAGCACTTTATAAATATACTAATTATTTAGTAATATTCTTAGGCTTTACTTAGTTTCTTATTATACTTATTTTCTTTTTTTATTACTCTTTAAAGATTTATTAATAAAAAAAGTAATTCTTTCTTAAGTTAAATACTTCTAGTTCCTATATCTTTTTATAGTAATTATATATATATTAAGTAATACTAACTTAGCCCTAAATCTTATTTCTTATTATTTTATTTTATTTCCTTTTTTATTTTATAAATTCCTATTAATAAATAAGATAATTCTTTTTTAAGTTAAATACTCTAGGTATTTAGATTTTATTATAAATACTATAAATATATTTTATAGTACTAAATAATCCTTATCTTTTCTCTTTTATTACCTTTTTTTTTTATTTTTATTTTATATTTTTTTATTAATAGAAAAGGTAATTTTTTCTTAAATTAGATACTTTTAGTTCCTAGATACTATAATAGATATTATATATATATTTTATAGTATTAATATATCTCTATATTATTATCTTTATTTTCTATTTTTTTTTAGCTATTTTTTATTAATAGGATAGGTAATTTTTTCTTAAGTTAAATACCTTTAGTTCTTAAATCTTTTAATAAGTTTTATATAAGCACTTAAAGGCACTAAATTAGCTATTTTTTTATTATATAGCCTATTTTCTTATTTCCTAGTCTTTCTTTTTTTATTACTAGTAATAAATATAATTCTTCCTAGAATTAGATATTTTTAATTTCTAGATCTTATTATATTTATTATATATATATTAAGTAATATTAAGTTAATTAATCTTTTATTATATAGATTATTTTTTCCTTTTTTATTATTCCTTTTTTTACTATTAATAGTAAGTATATTACTTTCTTAAGTTAAATACTTTTAAATCCTATATCCTTTTATATATAATATATTAATATTAGCTCCTATTTACTTTATAAGTAGGGTATATAATATAAAGATCTATAGACTATAGGGTTTAATATATATTATATTTAGTATACTTTTTCCTATTTATATACTCTAAGTTTAAAGTTATAATAAGAATTATAATAATTATATTAGATTAAGAATATAATATTAATTTTATTAATATAATTTTAGTAATCTTAGGATATTAACTTAATATTATAATACCTAAACTTTAGTTTTATTAAGTAAATATATTATTATAAGTTTAAATACCTATTTTAGAAAGTAAAGACTAAAAAAAGTATCCTTTAATATACTTTAGTAATATTAATATAATTTAGTTATTATTTATAGCTTATACTTACTAGGGTACTTATTAGCTTTAATCTAGGATTTAAATTATTATAATATCTCTAAAGCTTTAAAATACTATAAAAAAGTATTTATTTTAGTCCTTTAGAGTATTTTTTAGTATTTAAAGCCTAAGGATACTTAGAATACTTCTTAGGCTCTTTTTATTTAAGTTTTCTTTATAGGGAATTAAATTATTAGTATTATTTATTATAATATAAATAATAATTTAATAATAATTTATTAAAGATTAGATCTTAATTAATAAGAATCTAATAATTATTCTTTTAATTTTTATTATCTATTAATTCTTTAGAGTAATAAGAATATCCCTCCTTCTATCTTTATATAATTATAATTATATTTTTACCCTAATTACCTCCTTTTTTCTTTATTATTATTCCTTAGTATTTTTTAGATTTCTCTTTTATCCTTTTAATTATCTTCTAATATCCCTTAAATATTATTCCTATTCTCTCCTAAATTATATTAGATTCTATTCTTATAATATTAAAACTTTTTAATATACTTTCCCTCTTTAGATATTTAGTTCCCTTTCTAACTTATTATTAGCTAGATATTACTTATTTTCTTATAATACCTAATTCTTTATCCCCTATAAATAACTTTCTTATAAATTAGATCTTATTATTTTATTATATACCTTATAAAATACTTATTTTTATAACTAACTTCCCTTAAGCTCCTTTAAGTAAAATATTTCTAGCTAAAAAAAGTATTACTATTAACTTTTCTATCTAATTAAAAATTATATAAAAGAAAATTATTATATTTAAATAAGGTTATTAATAGGTAATTAGCCTACTTAAAAAGCTAATATTAGTTTTTATTACTTTTTTTCTATATTATATCTTAATATTAATAATAATAAGGATTAAAAAGCCTATATATTATTAGATTATTTATTATAATTTAATTAGCTTTTAAAAAGGGAAATAGAAAATTTCTAAGCTTAAATTATAAATAATACCTTAATTTAGATAATAAGTAATTTATCCTTATAATTAGCTAGGCCTTATATTTTAATATTAATAATAATAAGAATTAAAAAGCCTATATATTACCTAATTACTTATTATTATTTAATTAGCTATTATAAAGAGAAATAGAATATTTCTAGGCTTAAAATATAGGTAATATTTTAATTTAGATAATATATAGTTTTATTATATAATTAGCTAGGGCTAGGTAATATTATTATAAGGAATTACTTAATAAATACTATATTTATATTTTTATAATTATTAGTTATTATAATTATAAGTATTACTATATTAACTATCTTACTTTCTATTAAATATTCTCTTAAAGATTTAATAAGTCTTTTTATTATTTATTTTTATAATATAAAGTTACTCTTTTTATATAGTAAAAAATCTTATATTACTTTAACTTCTTATATTTTCTTACCTTATTATAAATATTTATATTCTATATTACTAGCTTAATATATAATATATCTAAATTTAATTTATTCTATACTAATAAGAGCTACCTCTAGAGACCTTTAAATAATTAAAAGGGACTTAATAGTAATCTAATTATATCTTTTATTACCTAGCTTAATACCTTTACCTAGTTTATTAACTTTAAGTTATAATACTTAAGAAGTCTTAATATTAAGGCTCTTAATAAGGTCTTTTTAATACCCTTTTTTTTTATATAGGAGCCTAAATATTCTATATTATAATCTATAGCTTATTAAAATACTAATCCTTAGAAAATCTATTTTAGCTTTAACTTTACTATCTTTAACTCTTTAATAAAGATATTATAATAGGAAAATTAATAATTTTAAATAATTAGAAAAATTTACTTTTATATATTAATATAATTTCTTATTAAGCTAAATTTATATTCTATTAATAATAATAGTAAAAAGTAAGTTTATAAGATATTTATTAATATTATTTATAATATAAGTCTCTAATTATATATATTATTTAATTTTACTTTTAATTATTTAATAGATCTTACTAATAATTTATTAAAGTTAATCTATATATATATATAGGGGATAAGGAGTTCTTAATTACTAATCCTTAGGGCATTATAATAAGCTAGGTAATTAGGCTTAGTAGAATAGTACTAAAATAAGGTTCTATTTTATTTAATAATAATTAGCTAAAGTACTATATTATAATATATAGCTCTATCTATTTTACCCTAGGCTAGCTAGATAAGTCTTCTTATTATAATTTTTATATATTCTATATTTTTATCTTATTACTAATTAATATACTTCCTTATAAGCTTTTATATAAGAAAATAATAAAAAAGGTAAAAATTTAATTTATACTAAGATTATCTTTCTTATATATTAATAAGGTAATTAATCTCTTTAATTATAAATATTTAATAAACCTACTAATTAATAAAAATAATTATATTTTTATTATAATATTAAAATCTTAAAGCTTTTTAAAGAAAGCTATACCTTTAATAGCTAGTATTTTAATAATATCCCTTAATATAATAACTCCTAAGAATAAGCTAAATAGTTTTAAAGATATTAAATTAAAGTTTAAATTATTCTTTAAAATTTAAATAAATAATACTTTAAATATACTATTTAATATATCTTTTATAAAGAAAAGATTTATTACCTTTATATTTAATATTAAAAATATCTTAATAAAAAAAGCTTATATCTTTTTTAAATAATATATTATTATTAATATTAATATATTAATTTTTTTATTATTTATACTTAGAAAGTTTATAAGTAATCCCTTATAGGACTTTATAAATACTTTATATAATATAAATATAGATTTTATAGTATTATTCTCTCTTTTAAATAATCCTAATTAAACTAAAGATAATATATCTAATAATAATAAAATTAAAAATAAAATTACCTTTTAAGGTTCTAAAGCTAATAATATTTCTAAAGTTCTTAATTACTTAATAAGGTCTTTTATAGTAAAACCTTTAAAAGGAAAAAAGAATAAAAAATATTTTATAAAGAAGCTATAAGGAATTTTTTATTTAATCTTTAGATTATTATTATATATAAAATATTAATAATTTAATATATATTAATAAATAGTTATTAATTTCCTTTATTTTTAATTTAATATCCTAATATAATAATTTTTATATTTAGCCTTTAATTAGTAAGATTTAGGTAAGGTCTTTTTATAATAATTATTATAATTAGTCTATCTTAATCTTTACCTTTACTATATAATTAAGCTACTACTTACATTCCTTAAGTATCTTATATACAAATACCCCTTTATCCATTTCTAGCTTGCTTACTTCTTGTTTTATAGGCAGGCATGAGCTTATTCCGCAATATATATAATAGCACCGATTTAATTAGGGAGGTTAGGTAAGGGGTGTTGTATTGACTCTAGGCTATAGTGTGTTGATAAGACTGAAGCTTGACTGCTTTAGTAGGTATAGTAGGAAGGGTCCTTTTATCCCTTGCGCAAGGGCCCTGTAACCCTAATGCTGTATAGGCTACTCTATTATCCTATAGTACTTGGGTGTCTTGTAGCGTGCTGAGCTGGATGCATGTTATAATATATATATAGGCTAGCTAAATTATGCTTTAGTAGTTTTTTAATCTTATAATTAGTTTTATTTATTAATTTATTTTAATATTAATTTATA
>JAHVYC010000051.1:308800-384717 GCA_020623665.1 Calonectria multiphialidica | reverse complement strand
GGGGGAGGGGAGGGGAGGGTGGTTTGAAGATGGGACGAAGGGCTAGTTGCCAGGTTAGTCGGCGAGGGATGCAGTGTGCACCTCGGTACTTGGTGTGACTGATAGCCATGCCCATCAGTCAAGTGGTTGATCGGCCGCTACACATCTTTGGGTTTGGGACATCGAATGTGAGGGTCGATGTTTGGGCTAGGGGGGGCGGTGAGGTGAAAAAAAAAATTCGGATGGGGATGCATCAAACCGGCCCAAGCACCAGCACCAGCACCAAAGCATGGATGGTTTTGAAGGTCATGAGGGGCGTGGATGAGGGGAGCAAGTGATGGAGCAAGAGAGGTGGCATGCATCGTGACGGTTGGGTTCAAAAAGGATTCGAGTGTGACTGCGAAGCCTGAGCCCGACATGAACAACCTGAGACAGGCAGCAGTCCCAGTGTTACTCCCCGAAGTCATTGGAGCGCAGCAGAAACCTTTTTTTTCTTTGATTCACGATCGTCAACTCACTTCCAGAGCAGATCTGGTGATGGGTTCTGGGCCACTGGCCCATGGTGGAGCACGCTCAACCCGTGGCTGGCGGACGGACATGGCGATGCCCCATGCACGGAGCACCAAGGCTCCGGGGCGTCCAGACCTATGCGGGCTGGTTGGATGGGATGGACGCATGGATCCCACCATCATCGGAGAAAGACACACCACTGGGCCAGACACTAGGCCCAAGCCTTTGCATCCCCGCTTCATTGCCAAGAAGCGCCATTGGATCGTGTCAACCATCGATACGGAGAAGGGGGGGGGGACACTGACGGCCAGGATGGACACCTCTTTTTTTCTCTCGCTGGTATGCGGTCTTTAACTATTTGATTCAACCTCCAACGATTTATTCGCTGCGGGAGGGGCAGCAGGAGGGCTAGAGGTGCATCAAGGTTTTACATTTTGCACTTTATGATGCAGAGACTCGACTCGACTCTCATCATGTTGGATAAAGTGTTTTGTCTAGCTTGGTCTATTTACCACTCATTCCAAGCACACACCCCTGGATGTTGTACCCGGGTTGCCTGCCCTCCCACTTCACGGGGATCCCCCCTCTTCCCATTCCTCAAACGGGCTGCTCCCGCAGCTGCGAGTGGCGTTTGACTGGGTGTCGTGTGTGTGAACGTGTGTGCAGGGGTTAGGGGTAACAGACTACGGTGTGTTTTTTTTTCTTTCTTTCTTTTTCCTACTTGCTTTGCTTCATCCAGCTGTGTTTTGGAAGGGGAGGGTGTGGGGAGGACTGCAGGGGCCCAAGACAACTTTGGGGATCATGTCTAAAAAGGATGTTCATGAGGGGGAGAAACCTGGTTGTCGAAAAAGGATCTTGAGTAGGGTAGGTGTGAGATGAGCGAAAAAAAAGACACGCACAGTGACCTTTGGTTAACGGCTACTCATGTAAATCATGATGCGAAAAAACCTACACAATTGGCAAATTCCAAATTCCACACAACTCGGCCCAAAGGTCCCTATCGAGTCTCACCAGTTGTCAGACCTGCGGCCTTTTACATGACAAATGGTGCTGCACATCAGACCTGAAAAGCCAGACCAGTGCTTGACTAGAAGAGACGAGACCAGACGACGCCAGGCCTCCGCACCGAACGTCAAACACAGGTGCGGACCGAATCGGTGATAGCTTCACGACGGCTTGGCTGACGGGCTGACATTTACTGGCTGGCCCTCCCGGGGGAGCCTTTTTTTTTTGCTGCTTCCTTTCGTTCTTTCGGGATGGATGACCTGCAGCATCGCCGGGATCGTGAGGCGATGGATCACCAATGGAAGCGTCGGGACAGGGGCGTTGGTCGTTTAGGGTGGCACCCCGTCTGCTGGGGCCCCGGTCCTGACCCAGCTGGGCTCAGAGACCGTCGATCTAGGCGTAAAAAAATAAACAGAGAGTGAGAGAGAGAGAGGCCCAGGTCTTGGCTTTCACAGATAGACTCGTCGGAAGGCGTGAAGGTTGACCTCGATCGAAACGATAAAGTGAATCTCAGAATTCTGGCCCTCTTGTCGCAACCATATGGATCAGAGGGCCCCGCACCGGCCGGCTTCAACGACTCGTTCCTCAAGCTGCGCTGGAATGTGTCGGGGGAGCTTCACAAACGCCTCGCCAGGGCCCTTCTCTAACTGGGCCAGGACGGTTTCGGATGATCCCCCTCCCTCTCACTGTGCACTTTCCCTCCCCCCCTCCCCTCCCCACATGCTGCTACGACCAACACCCGCTGTCCATCGGTCCCTCGCGAGGCTGCCGCCACAAAGAGACGATGCATGGCTGCCGGCTTGCGGAAAAACTGGAGCACGGGGCCGGCGAGTTAGTGAGCACCACAACACACACACACACACACGCATGCTCACAGACACAACCACGCCAGCAGAGGAATTAGAGGGTCGAACTACGGGCGGAGAATGGAAGATCGTCTTGGCTGGCTGATGTCCGGGGTTCGAGATGAAAGCAATCAGCCGGTGCTTGCGGAACCTACGAATCGGGAGGCGCCCGCCGGGGTGCTTCTGTCCCGCGCGGAGCTCGCTTGATAGGTATCCCCTCACTCTAAGCTGTCACTATCAAACGCCTCTCAACACCAAGAACCAGAGAGGCAAGTGGAGAGCCACGAGATAAAACCAATAGTCGCGTGGGCTGTCACAGTCAGGAGATGGGTGGGCGTCATTGTTTTCGTGTGGATTTTTTTTGCACTACACGCAATGTAACGAGCGAGCGAGGAGAGGAAAAAAAAAGCAACACGGCAGGGCCTGGCTGGCCAACAGCGAGTCTCAGGTACAACCGAGCGATCCCCATTGTGTGAGTCGCATCTCGGCCCCTCGAGATGTTTGTAAAACGTCCATTTGATTGCTTTTTTGATTGCTGCCCGTTTCTGGGCACACGCAGTCTCTACTTGCTTCTGCCTGGTCTTTCCGTGTCTCTCCTTGTTTGTTTTTGCCTCATTCCGCGTGCTTTCCGGCGCTTCTCTCCTCTCTTCCCCCCTCCCTGTCTCTCTCCTCGGCCGTCCCCGTTTCTACTGTCACCGTTCTCGTGTGTGGCCAGAATACTTGCCATCCCTGCGTAACACCGCGAGCATGCAAGGTGGAGTGGCCCTGTAGATGTCGTGGACGAAGCACAGCGGACGGTTCTAGGGGGGGGGAGGGGAGAGAGAGGGGAAGGGGGGGCCCGCAAGCGGGAGATCGTGTGTAGCTATCGCTTGTTTAGAGACAACAGCCCGTGCTCTGCTTGCTTGCAGTGCAGTGTACGAAAATGGCACACAACGCGAGTTGACGGAGGATTCCATGGATGGATCAGAGAGCGTGGAGTAGGTTGCCATGGTGGGGAGGACTAGCAACGAGCTTGGACCAGACTGGCGGAGGAGCGGCCATTCAGCATTGTCGGACCGTATAAGGTCGGAAGTTTCAAACAACGAGAAACAGATCCTCATTCATGCTCGCCATGCTTTCCATGTCGCTGATCTCTATGCCAATCTGGTGTGTCTAATCCTCGATATGTCGTAATTTTCCTCTTATTATCCCGAAATCGCCTGCAGGCTAGCTAGAGCGGGAAGATCCTCACCCGTCGCCCGTTGTGAGAACATGAGGACGAGACGAGCGCTTGCGGTGCAGTAGCGCCAAGCCGCGCAGGTGCCCCGTGCTGGACCTCTGGCGGCTGGAGGATTTACACATTGCAAAAGTGGTCTGTACTGTGCATAGTAGTAGCGTTTCTTGTTTCGTTTTGCTGCCCGCACACTGTCCGTCGTCCGATGCTTGCCCTGGAGCGGGTTTGCCTGGTGCCGAGCGCCCGTTCGTTAGGCTGCTCTCGACTGGCTGCGGGACGACTGGGGGGCGGCGTCTTGCTGTGTGTGGCATCAAAACGACCACGTCGTAGTTCACGAGGCCGAATGAACCGGCCCACGACAGCAGCACAGCCTCCTCATCCCAGCGTCAACTCTTGTCCAGGCTTCCAAATTAAGCCCGGTAAATTAGGAACCCGACGAGCTGAGCCCGAGAAATTTGGTCAATTACAAGTCTTGAGATGACCCTGTTCGGAGGCAACTCGACGCGGGTGATTGGGCGAGGGCGGCATTCGCAGCATATGGGAGGCGGTTTCAAGTGTCGGCGCCTCACAGCCAATCAAGTGCGGCGAGCCGCCGAGATGCTGTAACTGCAGCGCCGTGTTTGAGGTGTCTGAGGAGCCTGGCCAGTCAGAGGGCGGCAGAAGGGCGGGATCCGGTTTTTAGCGACCCTCTGAACCGCTCTTTTATCCCCCCCCCTACAGAAGGGCTGGACGCCAGGGAAGGGGGCCCTGCGGTGGCACCAGCTGGCGGCTCGGCGGCTTTGGTTGGCGGATGGGTGCTCTCACCAAGCAGACAAGGTTGCTCGTCGGCCGAGTTGCAGCCCAGTGGTGATTGCCGCACTGCGACTGGAGGAGCTTTATTCGGACGTGTTTGATGGGCAAGAAACGAGTGGCAGCCGCCGTCCTCGATGGAGAACGGAATGGCCCCCCCTGTGCAGGTTCTGAGCTGGCGCTGCGTTGCGCGTTGCGCGCCCCCGTACATGGGGGGGAAAGCATCTCTTGCCCCAGTCTTGTCGGCTAACGACAGACGCAGGATGAACAAGAGAGATGGGCACAGGACGAAGGGCGCCAAAAAAAGCGAAGAAGCTCACACGTCTACAAAAATCCCTTGTCCCCATCATGCCCTTCTTGGTTTCAACATCAGATCCCCAATCCCATCAATAAACCTCCTCTCTTAATTTCCTTATCCTTTTTTTTGTTCCTTTCTGTTCTCCTCGAGTTCTCCCGGTGGGCTTTTTATTGACTTCAACCAAAGGGCGCCCCCTCCACCCCCTTCGATTCACGCAACCCCTCTCCACTGTCCATCCGCATACCTCTGGCAGGTAGACCCCATCTCCCGCGAAACCCCTTTGAAACGAGCGACAATTCGACACTGGCCACGGCCCGTCTCCGTCTTGACGACTCTCTTCTGCCGCCCTAATTCGGGAGCTACATTGTCTGCACAAACCTGTCCGTGTGGTGCTGGTCGCCCTCTTGCGTATCTCGCTTGTGCCCTTTTGCATCTCATACAGAGAAGAGACGGAGCTAGACTCGTCCCTCCCTCAGTATTCGTTTCCCAATTCCAAGTCAAGCCTCATCCCGTGTCACGGCCCAAGACTGCCAATCAATCAGATCCCTTCAATCAAGCTGGCCTTGGTAAAGAAAAAAAATCTATAAAACTCTTTTGGAAGACGCTGGTTCACTCTTCCCAATCATCACCCACCACTGCTACACGCTCAAGTCATCTTATTAAAGATTAAAGACAAGCTCTCGCCTATCGCTATCAAGTCACCGTCGGCCCCGCGACGCCTCAATTCCAGCTCTGACAATTGTCGGTACCACCGCTTCCGCCATCTCAGGGCCTACACGCACCTCGCTCATTGTCGCGACAAACTCAAAACCGTTTACAATCAGCACCGTCTCCGGCCCAGGCCAAACCGGAAGCTTAATCGCTTAATTCCAAAAAATTCGTGAGCAGAGGCCTCGAACTGTCTGACTCGCCAAAGCTCCCTGCTGCTGTGCCATCGTTCCGGACCCGAACTGGCGCACATCTCACTCACTCACTTCTCTCATCGGCTTCATTGTGCGACGACGCAAGCGAAACTCTGATACCCTGGCCTTTTCGAGCTGTCTCTGATTGTCCTCTGCACCCGTAAAACGGCAAGCAGACGAAACGCAATCAATCAACCTCGCAAAGACATCCTGCGCAAAGCCGGGACATTTTTCCTGACTCCGTTCGTCTCTTGTTTTTTTTTCGTCCTCCCTTCGCTTCTTACGGCGCCTCGCGAAACCAAAGGCCCAAAACCCGAAACCGAAACTCGCTCGCCGAAACCAACCAACCCACGCAGGCAACGCGACGCAGTGCAACGCAACCTGTGTCTCCTAAGCCACTGCAAAGCACCCAGCTCAGCAGCGCAAGCAACAGAGTGAGCGACGCACCTCACCCCGCATCTGGGCCCTGTCACTAATCTGTCAGTCCCAGTCCACACTGAATCGCGAAAGCGCCACTCTCGGACCCATCCAAGCCCAGCCCGCTCCTGGAACAAGAAAGCCCCTGTCGGCCTGGCCGCCCCACTGCTAGCTCCGCTAAAACAGCGCCCTCTCCACGGCCGCCCCATCATCCCTGTCCGCCTGTGAGTCCTGCCCACCCCTGCTCGCCGAAGCCCGTACACCCCACCCGTCCACACCCCCTGCACGCCAGTCTGTGGCACCGTACCGCACTCAGCCTCGTGGCCCCTCTGCCAAACGTCACCCACTGACGAAAGCCCAACAGCTTGGGTCACTTGTCCTAAACGAGGCACATGGGCGACACCCGCCAGCTCCGTTCACTCTGTCGTGTCTGATATATCAAGCCTCGCGCCCCCGTCACACCCTCACCCTTGCTGTCACCAGTTCACCATCGCTTGGCTTCACCAACAAGCACAAGCTTCCTTCCTCTCTTGACTCTTAAACTAACATACATCCTCTCCAAAGTTTCTTGTTGGTCACTTACACACCAAAGGGTTGATCCCGTCTACTTAATACCGACACTCCTCCTCAACCACCACCACCAAGCTACCTCACCACCTCTCTCTCACATATCCTCACACAACACACACAATTCGCAATGGATTGCTCAAGATTTCTCACCATGGAGGAGCTTAACAAGATTGCCCTCGAGCAATTCGTCTACCAGCCTGTCGGCCGCGACATGATCTCATACCTGGCCACCGCCGCTCACAACGTCATCGCATGCGACTCGTCCCTCATGCCACCCGCTCCCGTCGACGCCCGGAACCTTCCTCCGTCTCCTCCCCGGAGCCCCGAGCCCCGCTCTGTCCGATCCGAAGATGGCGGCCTTCCTTCCCTCGAGGAGTTCATCACCCAGCTCGTCGTCTCCTCCAACGTCCAGGTCCCCACCCTCATGTCAACGCTCGTCTACCTCACCCGCCTCAAGTCCAAGCTCCAGCCCATGGCCCGCGGCCTGCGATGCACCACCCACCGCATCTTCCTCGCCGCCCTCATCCTCGCCGCCAAGTACCTCAACGACAGCTCGCCCAAGAACAAGCACTGGGCCAACTACTCCAACATCAACACTGAGACCTACAACTTCGGGTTCAGCCGCACCGAGGTCAACCTGATGGAGAAGCAGCTCCTCTTCCTGCTCGAGTGGGACCTCCGCATCACCGAGGAGGACCTCTACCGCGAGCTCGACAGCTTCCTCGAGCCCCTCCGCCTCAAGGTCGCCGACCGCCACGCCCGCAAGATGCGACACCGCGAGGAGAAGCGCCGCCAGCAGGAGATCTACGCCGCCTCCACCCGATACCCCAGCCCTCCCGCCTCTCGAGGACACTCCCGCTCTCGCCAGGCCTCTCCCGAGTACACACATGCCCGCACCCACTCGCACACCCGAACCCTCAGCAACCCCGTCACTCCTCCCGGCCTCACCTACAGCAGCTCCTCCAGCTCCTACGCCTCCTCGGTCGCCTCCAGCCGGGCCTACTCACGGGCCACCACCCCTCTCGAGTCCGAGACTGAGTCCTCCTACATGTACGAGACCCAGCAGGGCAGCCTCTACGAGTCTCCCGTCCAGATCGTCCCCGACGTCGACTACCCCAAGGCCCGCTCTGCCGGCGGCCGCATGCTCCCTTACGAGATCACCGCCGACGAGTACCAGCAGCTTCACGAGAACCAGGCCAAGAAGCAGCGCTCGACAAAGCGCGGCATGTGGGGACGCCTCCTCGGTGGTGCCGTCACTGTTCGATAAGCGAGCAGGCATGCCCATGCTCGCACACTGACTTATCAATGCATCTCCTCGGCGTTCACGGACCAGCAATTTTTCTATTTGGGATCAGATTTGCATTTTTCTTCTAAAAAAGAAGTTGGCATGGCGTTGGCTGCTTTTTTTCCTGGGACTTGCTTTTTGTTTATTACACTATAAACCGAGATACACCACCGGTGGCGCAAAGTCTCCTGAAGCATTTTTCATTTGTCCTACACACCACACTCGTGTTTTATCTACAAAGCCTTTTTTTTTTTTATTATCGCTTTTTCTTATCGTCTGTACTCTCTATGGTTGTTTCCAATAGCTTACGGAAACTTGGCGTTTTCCATGGTTCGGATTTTGATATTTTTTGGATGGCAAGGATACCGGTCAACAGGCGGGCACTCGGAGAAAGGGGAGCATTCAAGGGAATTATGGGAACTGTGCGATTACGCGCACACGGCCGGGTTCATGAACATGGGGAATTTTGGCAAATGCATTGGATGGCATGGTCATTGCCACGTTTCAGGGAAAGGGATGAAATAGGAAGTGGAGTAATTGGTAGCAAAAATCAAATGTCATCCCGCATCTCTTCCTCGCACAAAGAGCATCAAGACTCAATCAATCCCCGGCGCTCGGCCGTTTTGAGAGTGACCTAAAATAAACCAGCCCCAGCTTCCAGCTCGAGTTGACAGCCTCTAGTGGGTGGCTCGTGTGAGCCTGCCTTGTCTCATCCCAACACCATCACGATGCGATTTGATGGGCAGAGACATTTTTCCCATTTGACACGAGTTGTATCGAGCTGCCTTGTATGGTGCCTACCGGTCAGCCTCGGTCGCCATTCGCCATTGAAATGCGAATATCACAGCCCCCCCTGGGACGAATGGCGATTTCGTGCAGCAGCGTTGCATGTCCCGTTGGGGTTGGCTCTGCCATGTGGTTGGCTGCATCGGTAGTTCAGTTATCCGTTTTGGGCAGTGCAACGAATCTGGTAGGCTGAGCTGAGCAAGGGGAGTGTGGGTCCCGCATGCTTAGACAGTACTGTAAAGCACCAAAAAAAAGTTGACCAGGGAGAGAGGGGGGAAAAAACCGTTTACGGTACCCGTCCTATGACTGTTGGGAAGACGCAAAGCATGAATGAGGGACGGAACAGAAACGTTTGATCCCATATGCAAACGGGCCGGAGGGGAGGGGTGTGTGTGAGGTAGTAGTAGCAGACGGCGAAACAATGACATGCAACGGGAGACGAAAAGAAAAAAACCCGCAAATCCCGTGCGGAATCGGGCGATACGAAAAGCAAAAAGGCGTGCGTGTGAACGGGGCGCCGTGGCTAAAACCACGGCTGGCAATGGGGTAGAATAGTCGCAGTTGTCAAACCGAAAATAATCACGGAAATGCGTCGCTCGAACCTTTCCAAGGCCCTTCCTCAACCCCTTCCTCATCCCCTCCCCCTCATTCTCGTCTGCACACACACACGCATACACACACACACATGCGCGTACACCGTAGCCCATTTAGCCCAAACCGTGTTGGATAAATGACCTGACTCGGTGTCTCGTCCCGATCAGATGAAAAAAAAAAAGAAAGGAAGCACTGTCCCTTCTCTCTGATGTTCCACCCGGACGGGCGCATTTTGTCCGGCTGGGGTGTCCCCTGATGGGGAATGGCTAGCCAGGATGTGGCTTGGGGCCCGTCGCGGGGGATGGATGGATTGCGTTGCAGCGCCCAATGCAAATGTTGCGTACGCATTGCCCTGCGTGTGTCTGCGTGGCGTCAAGGGATGTGGGAGGGGGGGATGGACGGGCGGAAAATCGGGGGCAGACCAACGAAAAGGAAAAGGAAAAAAAAAGGAGAGAGACAGAGAGAGAGAGGGCGAACGCCCAATATGTCGGTCCAGTATAAGGGGGGTAAGGAGGGGAATGAGAGGGGGGGAGGGGAAGGGTAGACCGCATTGGAAGTATTGGAAGCTGAATCGATAATACACAATAAGATCGCCACGCCCGCTGGTCCGTTGTGAAAGGGGACCAAAAAGGCTGATGGATGGATGGGCTAGAGGGGGGGTGTGTGGTGGCAAGCTTTCTCGACGGTGCACGTTACAGCTGCACGCGCAAGATTAAGTTGGGGTAGGATTCTGCAAGTGAAGAAGCAGAAAAATGGGATTCTGCATTTCCTCTCTCGCTGATGTTTCTTTTCTTGGAACTTATGTTGACCAAAATAAAATAAGCGAGCATAGGTAGGATTCAGCTTCTGTTTTGCTTGTTTTGTGTAACTTCTTTTTTTTCTTTCTTGTTTACTTCATCTAGTGTACATGACCCTGCTCCTGCATCCATCGAGTGAGATTGTTGGGGGCTAAACACCCCCGGGGGAGGAGAAGCCCTGTTTGTTTTAGCATCGAGCGGAGAAAAAAAAGAATAGTATGCACGATGGATCGGGGTTCCTTCTAGCTAGCTAGCCTCTCGCTCGCGCTCACTCGCTACCTCGCTCTCTCTCGCTATTGGGGGCCATGCCATGTATCGGGTCCGAGCTGCTGAGTGGGAGCATCCGAGTTCCGAGGGGGGCTGAGTCGCATATGGTGGAGTTTTCCTTTGCATCGTCGATGGGACGAAAATATGTAGTCTATTTTGAAAAAAAGCATGGTGGACACGAAGAAAGGAGATTGCGCGATGCAGGGACAAAGGTTGAGGAACCCGGTGTGGGTTAACTAGTTGTTATTCGTATCGAGCTACTGAGCGTGCGCAAACAACCTCTGGCCTCTAGACATAAACCTCGTAACGCGTAATTAAAGCATAGTGTTAAGAAGGAACAGATACGGTTGCGTCCTCGACTCAACTCCACCACGAATCCGTTTACACCCTCATCCCGGTCTCCCAGGTCCCGCGCCCACGCACATGCGGCCCATAGGGCTTACTCGTCCTCGCCAACAACCTCGCTGCGCCGGAACCCCACCCCAGGAATCCTCGTTCTCAAACTCAGGCTGCTCAGCACCACGCTGATGCTCGAGAGAGCCATCGCCAGCGCCGCCCACACGGGATCCAGCCGTACGTGCTCGCCCGTCGATGTGGTTAGCGGCCAGAAGCACCCGGCCGCCACAGGCACCGCGAGCATGTTGTAGACGATGGCCCAGGCGAAGTTTGCGCGGATGCGTCGGAATACCGCACGGCTAAGGTCGAGTAGCGTCACCACTGCGCCCAGTCGCGAAGTCGCCAAAACGAAGGCCGCGCTGCTGATCGCCACATCACTGCCTGATCCGATGGCGATGCCAACGTCGGCGGTTGCGAGCGCCGGCGCGTCGTTGATCCCGTCGCCCACCATGGCCACCATGGCCCGTCTCGACGTCGAGTTGCGGGCGTGGAGCGATGCCTGCAGCGCCGAGATGTGAGTTGCCTTTTCCGACGGGAGCACCTGGGCGAGGACGTTGTCTGCGGGGATGCCAACGCGCTCCGCCACAGCGCGGGCGGTCGTAATGTTGTCGCCGGAGAGCATCCATACCTGCGTTCCGCGGGACGTGAGGGCACTGATGACCGCTCTAGCTTCCTGCCGGATGGGGTCTGAAATGGAAAGGGCTGCAGTAAGTGTCCATGTTTTGCCAGCTGTGGGCTTCGTGGCAACGAGAGCAATAGACTTTGCCTCGGACTTCCAAACCGCGAGGAGAGATGACACCCGAGGTGACACCATGACCATGTAGTCATCCATCAAGAGCTCGTTTCCCACAAGAATGTCGAAACTCTTACCACCATCGGTCGTGTCCGTGTAAGTCGCCTTCATCCCCCTGCCAGGCAGCTCCTCCAAACCTTTGACTTCGGCGGCCCGAGTGCCGGCTCCGCAGAACGCAACAATTGCCTTGGCAATGGGATGGCTGCTGCTCTCTTCAACTGCCTTGAGGACTGACAAGAGCTTCTCTCGTTGCTCCTCACTTGCTACATCCTGGTCTGGGAAGATGGCGGCGTCTGTGATCTGTGGGTTTCCACCCTCAGTGAGAGTGCCCGTCTTGTCAAACACGATGCAGTCTATCTTGCTCGCCTTTTCAAAAGCTTCGCCACCTCCTTTGGCGAGAATGCCATGCTTGGCCGCAATGCCACCTCCTACAAAGATGGCTGTTGGCGCCGCAAGCCCGAGACCACAGGGGCAAGCAACGACAAAGACGGCAATGGCAAACTGCAGAGAAAAGGCGGCCCAGCCACCTGCTGCACTCACTTCTTCGTTTGGGATGGCTCCGGAGAAGCCCAGAGCCATCCAGACAATCCATGTAACAATAGCAATTAAAGTGATGACTGGCACAAAGTATGTTGTCAAGAGGTCGGCAAGCTGCTCGATAGGAGCGCGCTTAGTTTGGCCCTCCCGAACAACCTCGACAATCTGATCGAGCATAGACTTCCCTGATGTCCCCGTGACTCGCACGGTGACTGCAGCAGCCTGGTTAACAGTGCCAGCAAACACCTGGTCTCCTTCTCCCTTCTTGATAGGACGGGATTCGCCAGTGAGACTTGATTCATCAAAGGTAGTTTCTCCGGCAGTGACGATGCCATCTGCAGCTGGTGATGCCCCGTGAGGCACTCTGATAGTGTCGCCAAAATCTAGCTGATCAACTGGGACGGTTGTAGTCGTCTGAGCCCCTGCGTTGTCTTTTCCCAGTAAGAGAGCTGTCGTCGGACGCAATTTGCCAAGCATCTCGACCGCATCCCCAGTTTTCGATTTGCTGTAGCTCTCAATCAACTTGCCAGCAAGCAGGAAGAGGGTCAAAAACACCACCGAGTCGAAATACAACTCCGCGCCAGAGCTGTGGTGACTCCTATTACGGATCGCAATCGCAATCATCTGTGCAATCGAGGAGAAATATGCAATACTCGTGCCCAGCGAGATTAGCATATTCATGCTCCCAAACTTCCAGAACCGCTGGAAGACCGGAATCCTGCTTCCAGGCCGCCACATGCTCATAATCTCTTTGACGGCCCGGAGATGGAAAACGTCTGCGGCGAAGAAGTATATTGGCGTGGCAAGGATGCACATGGAAATATCCAGGCGGCTCAGTCCCGAGGTCCATGGCTGCATCAAGTACATCCGCCCTTTGTTTGATTTGGGTAAGAGTGTCATGTAGACTATGCCCAAGACAAATGTAGGTATGGCAACGATGATGGTAAGAATTTCGCGTTTGAGGAGAGCGCGCTGATGTTTGGCCCTTATGGCTTTGGATCGCTCCTCGAGTGAGGGCGGATGATATATCGAAGCATGGAGGGAAACATCCGTGGCCTCGATGGCCTGCAATATTTGTCTAATTGTAAAGTGAGGTGCTTGTGGTACATAATGAATTTTGAGGATGGGGTTCTGAGCAGACGGCTCCTGGATAATGTCAAGTCGGTGCCGGCCCAGGCTCTTCAGAGTGGCGCTTATCCGTTCAGGACAGCGAGAGCAAAAGATGCCGTCAATCTTTATCTGCACCTCCCGGCCCTCAGACCGTGTTTCTTCGCTGAGATCGACGACCTTGTCGATGGCTGCGTCGTATCCTAGGTCTTCGATGGCCTCGGCAATGTCCTTGGCTCGATCCTGTTCCGTGAAGTCGATCGAGGCGCTGTTTCCGACAAGGTTCACCACAACCCGCGAGACCCAAGGAATCTTCTCAAGCTCCTCGGTGATGGTGTTGGAGCAGACGGCGCAGGTCATGCCGCCGATGGAGACTGTTGCTCGCCATGTGGACGAATCTCTGGTCTGGGAAACGACTTGCCGCAGGGGGTGTGGTGGATATTTTGCGTCCAGCGACTCGGTGCTTGAAGTATTGAGCTTGTACAGGGCGCTTGAGCATCTCTTCTCAGGCGATGCCGGCTGTGCTGCCTCCAGACGGCACGCCTCACAGTTGGCGAGGTGGGCAGCCCTTGCCGACTCCAACATTGAGGAAGATTGGCGTCGCTTCCGCCATGAGCGAAACCACGAGTTTAGGGAGTTCTTTGACTGGCGCATGGTGCGGCGGCTGCTTTCGCCAGATTCAAACTGCGATGCCCACTCCAGGTCGTCGGCGACGTTGGCCGACGTGCGCACTCCGCCGACGTCGAAACCGGCGTCCTGCAGCGTCCTCTGCATGCGACTCACCGAAGCAAGAGAGTTGTCCCTGTGCTCGACGGTTACGACGGAGGTGACGAGGTTTGGTGATACCCACAGCACATGGTCGCCGTATGCTGCATGCAGCAGTGAGCAAATGGCAGCCACGCAAGACGGGCAGTGGAGGTTGTGCAGCAGGTACGATGTTGAAACAAAGTCGGCTGGCGGCATGATCGATGCGGGGACCGTGATCCCAGGTAAAACAGAGTCTTGGGTGATGGAATGTTGGATCGCGCGTACGTCGATGGCTGGCGAACTCGGCCGATCCGCTTCTTATAAGCCACTCACTGTTCGCAGGGGCGTCGGAGAACGAATGGGAGTTTCCGTGGGAGCTGCAGCGTTTGAGAAACAGAGAGAAGAAAAAAGGCACATGATTCGCAATCAAGGTGTCGGAAACTAGGAAGAGTTTGCTGCTACTTGGACATCAGGGTGGCCAATTTGACACTTTCCAACCCGGGCAGCCGAAAACCGCACAAATCTCGCAACCCAGGCCTATCATGGCGGTGGATGCCCAGTGCACAGGCGACTCGAGATGTTTCATGGGGAGAAGACGCTGCAGGTCCACGACATGTGCATGTCGGCGCCAAGGCGAGCAGTGGTGATTGGCCTATACAGAGCCTCCGAAACGCCGTTGCGCAAGATGCCATACCGGGACAGAAGCTTTGATTCGCAATCACGGCGTCGGCAGTAGACTCATCGGACGCCGTTCCAGGACGTGTGGGGAAACGGCCCGCACACCGGAATGCTGGTAGCGCACCCCACAGGCTCTCGCCGAACGGGCTAGACCGTTGGGTGCGGCCTTTGTGCGTCGTCGATCAGCCGAGAGCAGCCTGCTTGAAACGTGGTGGACGTGTGAGCGGTGGCGCCCATCGCAAGACAGTGACGTTGCGCGGCATGCCACATTACTCAGCAGGGCGACGAAGCATCGACGGGATTGGAAGAGCCAAGCGGCATTTGAGCGAACGGTATGCGGCTTTAAGAGGACGAACAACACTATACCAATACAGTGGGAGCAATAATATTGACTTCTTAATGAAACACACTTCCTAATTGGGAACAACCTACTCAAGGTATTTGGTCGATTAGATTTGTTACGGCACCCAAGATTATCAACTTGCACTAAAAAGATGTGCCGCATGTTTGACAACAGCCCACAACAGGCTACCTAGGTATGATAATCTGAGACGACTTTATTCAGGACGAATAAAGCCAACATCGATACAAACAACCAAGTTCTTCTGCGCCCTTGTGCAAATCCATCTAAGACTAAGACTGTGCAAAATCGGAGAGTTTGGCAAGCCAAGCCTAAGAGCCGACTGTTCGGTTGGTCCCTATTGTATCGCTGCGAGCCCAGTCCTGGTGAGCTTCCTGCTTGTTTTTCAATCAAACATAAATAAAACAATAAATAATATTATTGAAATAAAATTAGGTAACAAATAAAGGCTAATTATTATTTTAGTTTATTTATTTATAATCTGAAATCAATTTCACTTTACAATACTTGCATATATCAAAACAGCACCCAACGCGCCTCAATGCACACTTGAAATCAACACCATGTGACATTAAAATAAACAACACTACGCTAACACATTATAAAAACAATATAATGAACAAGGGACAAAGAAAATGTGTCGTGAATGAATGACATATCCTGGGCCCCGGAATACCAATACCGCTGTCCTGGTCATGAACATATCCATACAAGTACAAGCACACAAAAACAAAAGGTAAAAAGGAGTGAATCAATAATTCAGGTCCAATAACCTACCGTGCGCCAAAAACCCGAGAAACGCCTTTGCTCCGTCATTATGGTTTCGTGAATCATATCAATGTAATGGCCCTGGTTATGCCGCCGTTCCTGTCGCGGCGGGCCACCTCCCCGTTCATCAAGCCGTGGGCGTAGCAGTCCCCGACGATCTCGTAGTCGCTGCACGACGTGGCCGCCTGGGGCCGGAGGATGAAGGGGACCTTGGCGTCCGGGAAGAAGGCCAGGGCGTCGCCCACCTCCATGTCCGAGGGGCCCATGCCGATGTAGCCGCTCTTGGTGGTGAACAGCTTGCGGTGGGTGTTTCCGGCGTGGAGGATGGCATCCCTGAAGTCCTCGCCCTGCTTTCGCTGGTTGACGGCCATGCGCCGGCGCAGCGGGCTGAAGACGTTCTGCTGGCCCTCGGCCGCGTGCGAGAGCGTCGCGTCGAAGCTCAGGTCCGACCTCCACGCCTTGAGGACGACGGGGTCGACATCCGGGGGGCGGGGGATACGGGCAGGATCGTGCTTGACGATGTTCTCGATGGCCTCCTCTCTGGCCCAGCTCCTCGAGGGGCGCACATAGACCTCGAATGACCTGGACAGTGCTTCAGAGGCTATGTTCTTCTCGGAGCAGTCCTTGGTGTGCTCCGCGTCACAGATGAGAGTTCGCCAGAGTGCTTCGAGGCAGTTCTTGCTCCCCTGGTAAATGCGGGTAGTGGTGCTCAGCCGCTGATACTCGCCACGAGCCCAGCCGTACCGTGCCATTCTTCCAGAGAGGAGCGTCCTCTGCATCGTGTCTGTCACATGCACGATCTTATCGTAAATTCTGCCAGAGACACGCAGGGCACCATCCGGCAGCACGGTGGGAGTAATGGACTTTCTCAGGCATCCTGCGGCGTTGTATTCGCGGCACTGCAGAACAGGAACCTGTTCCATTAACGTGCTCCAGTCTGGAACCCAGGAGGGAATATCCTCGGTTCGCCTGCTGCCGGCGTAGCTGAGCACCTCCATTCCGCAGGAACTGAGCAGCTTGTTTGCTGTTTCGGTGAAGACTTCGGCCTTGCTGAGGTCGTAGTTGGGGGTGATCTGGACGTCCTTGCTGAGGGACGACAGGGCAAACACCCGGTCTCGGGGGTCGCTGCAGTCTAGGTTGCGGGAGGCGATCAGGAGGTCCAGCAGCGACATCCCCCAGGAGAGGTACTCGCCGCGCATCCGGGCCATGTAGCACAGGGCCTCGACCTGTCGATCAGTGCTGGGGAGGAGGGCGCAGTACTGGTTGAACTCGCCGTACTGCATGGGGTCGACGATTTTGGTGAAGACGTGCCAGGGGATCGTGATCCTGCCGCACATCATGATCATGTTCTCGTTGAGGAGGGACTCCTGGATCATCCAGATTCGGGAGTACCATTTTCTGTGCAAAAAGTCCCGTAGAGACGCTATTGAGGGGTCCAGTGTCTGTCTGAGATCGGAGACGTCCTGGGCAGCGACGCCCATTGTCTCGTCGCGGCCTTCTGATCGTGAGATTAAGTTCTTGGCGAGCTGGATGCCGAGCTCGACGTTTGCTGTGTCCTCTCCAATGTATGTGATGACCCGGCTGGCTGATCCGTAGATCTCTGGCATCATCTTGACCTGGCGGCCTCGCTCTTCCAAGTCGGATTGGTTGACGCAGATAGCGTCCGCCCAAACGTCGCGGGTTCCACCTGCAACATTGGAATGGCGAATGGATCGAAGGGCATTGTACAGCGATTCGGTAATCTTCAGCACGTATCCTCCGATCAAAATGATGGTGTGGGTGGTCTCGGAGCTTCCCCAGCAGTATGAGATGGCTTCATATGGCGGGGCCTGGTATGTGGTCGTCTCGATGATCTCGCCGACCAGGACTCCGGCGTCTCCTCCACATAGGCGCAGGACGCGCATGGCTTTGGGCTCGACTAGGGGCTCATATTCATATGGAGTTCTACCTCCAATGACGTAATTTGTGCCCTTGTGCTTGAGGGTCGGCGGTGTAGGTGACGGCGGCATTGTGAAGGTGAATTATTATTAGGCGTGGTGCTGACCGAGGTCAGGTGAGCCGCTGTGAAGGGGTTATGAAGGGGGGATGAGTTATGTTCACGATTAGAAGGGGAATTCTGGGCAGCACGGGGTAGTCTTATCTTCATAAATAACAAATACGCCATCTCGGGCCCGAGTTGTGTTGTCATTCAGGCCTGCACTCATGATGTTTTGGATCCGCATGCCGTCCCCAGGGCTGTCGGAACCATTGGACGCCATCTTCTTACGCTGCATGCCCTGTCACGGGGCATCGGTTCTCGGGTTGCGGCCACTATTGGAGTGATCTGACGAGTCAGTTCGTGAATAGAGGCATGCCGTTGGTTACACGGGCTCACGACGCCACCTTGCATCCCCAGCGCCCCCGGAAAGACCAACCCGGGGAGAGGGCCAATTACTGGGTGTCTCATCTTGAACCATGCCGCGATCTAGAGCCCACAGAACCCATTAGGGCTTGAGGCCGTCTGCTGCAGTCGTCTCCTCAGGATCGTGGCCCATTGGTTGTTGGGCAATGTTGGGTATCGACGGCGAATTGATCCTCGCGACAAACACGAATGGCACGGGGGAGAGGCGAATCAGAAAATTGGGATGGCCAATATAAAAATGCTATAATTAAATATGATCATTTATAAAACTTGAATTTGGCTGATATTTGCTTATTCTTTGCGACTTGCTCTGATGTCGCTCGCCACCGGGGTGGCTTACTGAGGCCCTCCCCTCCGTTGGGCATTGGCGGCATGTGGATGATATGCAACGCTTAGGCGAGGAAAACGCACCGCCAACCAGCAGCGAGGTGAGACGTGGTAAAACATGCCTGGCGAATACGGGCCAGACCCGGGTGAGAGTTATCGGCACGGCAGGTTTACGTGGCGCAAGACGAGCAAAAGCGGCTGCGAGGCACGGGTTTGTGTTATGGCTTGGTTGGAGGAGGCTTTGAAAATCGGCAAAAGATATAGGTCTCGTGCATCGCGCATCGCGACGTGCGTACGCCCATCATGCTCCGGGGAGCCAAAAAAGAAAAGGAAAAATGTGGATATTCAGACGTAATCACGCTTCATTATCTGGGGATATTCCATGAGCCAAGGCGGGGATGGGGGAGGGATGCGATGGGCTGGTCAACGACGCAATGGCCATGTTACTGCCAAGGCGAATGGGTCGTTTGTTGGGAGATTAAGCTGGCGACAAGATGACCTTTCCTGGTGGGCGAGAGAGGAGGGAAAATTGCCAAGGGATGAGGGAGCCCTTGGATATACCGCTTCAAAGCATAGAAGCCGACCGCTTGTGAGCGGTCTCGTGATGAGAAATGCCGTGCACATGGGATCTCTCACCCATGGATGGATAGGGCAGATGGTACGTCATATCCTTTAATTGGGCTTTCCACCATGACACAATTGCTTGATATCGAGCTCTTCAGCTGAAAACGCGAGATTGGCCCCCGGCGACGATGGCGACATTGCAATTACCCTCTCCCTCGCTCCGCCGCCGTTGGTTGTCTGTCTCCTTGCCAGCTTCCCACCTACACAAGACACCAATTCCGGGCCGAAGCAACGTAGCATCCCTCCTATATTCGGAGGAATAAACGAGAATTCAGGACTGTGGAGAAGGTGGACAGTTTCGCCCTCTACCTGGCCGTGATCAAACGAAATCTCCTGGTGCCATCACTGTTAACCGGCCGGATTGCCCATTGCGTCGCTTCCTCTGCTAACCGCGGGTAGCCTCACAGCGCTTATATCCCCCCCCCCCCCCCATCAGCCTCTTGGCTCATCTACAACCCGATAAACCCCATGTCGTCTCACTATTAACCTTTATCCACCCGCGACATGCCTCCGGTGCAAGGGCCCGTCCCCCGGAGGGTGCTGTGGAGAGACGGTCCACCGAGACTGGCACCGCGCAAACCCCATGAATCGGCGGATGCACATGTATTGGTGGTTCGTTTTCGCAGTGGTGAGACTGCCCTTTTGAATATGCCTCAGTCGCTTGAGGGGACTAGAGGCCGGCAAAGGCGCGGTCAAAGCAAAAAAGGGCGCGCAAGGAGCCCGTCGCCTGAGCTGGACCACGCCACCGCCAATTCGCAGTGCACCCTCGCCCTCGCAAGGGCGGTCGTGTTTCACCCACATCTACCACCACCAAGCCCGGGAGCGAACAATTGCAGAAGGCACCGTCGAAGCGAGGCATCCAATATCACTGCAAAAAAGAACCCTCCGCAAGGCTCGGCGCTGCGTCCTTATCTCTGGGAGGTGATGTAAACTGCATGCCCAGAAATGATAACAGACGGCGTGACCCCATCCGTGCCCAGGAAACCCCATATCTCCTGCTCGATTCTTCATGATTTGTGACTGGGGATTCTCTATTCGCGAGTCTGACCTCTTGGCACCCAGCCATGTTTGGAAAATCCTTCCACATACAACTGTAGCTCTCCACATCGCCAAGGGTGGGAAGACCGAGTCCGCCCGGCGGAGCGCTCTCCGTCGCATCGAAGCCTCCCATGGCAATGGTTCCTCCACCTCGCTTTGTTCTCTTGGCGCTTGGCAGACGTTCTCGTTACGTTTTGCTACCTCGCGGCTGCCATCCGTCAAACTCGCCCGCCGACTTGTCTCCTGCGCCCTTTAGAGTAGACGATCCACGCCAAGTAAATCACTCGCTGCCCGTGACGGTCAGACGCTGTCTGTCCTGATGTCTTGGGAGCAGGAGACATACGGCTTGGCAACATGGGAGGGGGGGAGTGTCGAGTATTTAAGCGGTGATCATCGCCTTGAGATCTTGGGTATTCCTGCTTTGTGCCATTTGCGTCCTCTAGAACCCTTCTGCGACTTCTCTTAAAAACATTCGTATCATCTCTCGTCTATATAGTTGTCTATGGACTCCAAGGGAAACAAGATCGAGTCTGTGGCGGCACCGGTCGAGCCACAGCTACAGCACCAGGCTCCTAACCAGTCGCCACAGACCGTCATTCCCCATGACATTGATGCAGTCTCTACCGAGGAACACCAGGTAAAAAAACCATGGTGGCACTCCGTCAAGGAGCCTGGGTCGGCTCTGCAAATCATACTGGCCGCCCTCGTTGCCATTGGAATAGGACTGGCTGTCTCGACTACTGTCGACGAGGTGCCAGAGGCGGCTCGCACCATCCTGTCCATCCCAGGACAGTTGTGGCTGAGATCCCTCAAGGCTGTCGGTGAGTTTCATGGACTGTAACGGATACACAAAAGTCCACTGCTAATCATACAACTGCAGTCCTTCCCCTCATTGTCTGTTCCATGCTCTTGGCCGTGCAGCGATTGCGAGAAATGTCCAATGGAGGAAGCCTGCTAGCCAAGTGGACCGTGGGATACTACGTTATTACTACCTTAGTCTCCATCACTCTCAGTTGTGTCATGATGGGCTTGCTATGGAGCAAGCTCTACCGTCCCGTCGGCCGGGACCAGCTCGAGCTTGACACCTCCGACGACTCTCTTCCAGACACGTCAGAGAAGGAGATTCACACTGTCGTCTTGGAGATGTTTGAGTCGTTCATCCCATCAAATGTCGTTTACGCTCTAGCAAACGACGAGCTTCTCGCAGGTAAGTTGAGGCCAATGGCTGAACGCGGCCACTCCAATACTAACACTTCGCCAAGTCATCATTGTCGCCATTATTGTCGGCTACCTCATCGAGAGCCCTCATTCTCCCATTATCAAAGTCACCGAAGAGATTGAGAGGATGATTACCAAGGTTGTCACCTTTCTCATACACATTGCTCCCATTGGTGTGTTTTTCTTGATCCTCTCCAATATCATGAAGCTCGACATTGGCCAAATTGGCATCAATTTGGGTTTGATGATTGGCGCAACGCTCTCGACCATGGTTATCCACATTATTGTCATAGTTCCCATCATCTTCTACGGCTTCACCAGGATGAATCCCTATGCCTACTGGATCAAGATTTCGCCCGCCTGGGTCACCGCGTGGGGTTCAGCCTCCTCTGCGGCCACCTTGTCGGTGACTATTCGATGTGCCAAGGCGCGGGGTATCCCTTCGACCATCTACAAGTTCACTTGTCCGCTCGGGTGCTTGATTAACATGGATGGGTAAGCGAGTTGTATGTTGTACATAGTGCGGGCCCACAGGCTAACGGACTGCAGTACCGCCATTTACCTTCCCGCCGCCGTCGTATTCCTTGCAGCCACGCAGGACATTACACTCACCCCGATCAATTATGTCATTGTGGCGCTACTGTCCACACTGGCGTCGATTGGCGTGAGTCCGATCCCTTCGGCGTCGCTCGTGCTCATGCTCATGATTGCGCGATCCGTCAACGTCGAGGTCACTGGAATGTACGCCGTCATTGTCGCAATTGACTGGTTGCTTGACAGATTCCGCACGGCTGTCAATGTGTCTGGAGACTTGTTTGCTTCCATGATCATTTACAAGATGACCAAGATTGAGGATCCCCCCGAGATACAGGAAGAGGATGCCAAGCAGCAAGAGTCAGAGCTGAACCACGCCAAGAGCGATGGATCTGACAAGGTGTGAAGCAATGATACGTAATGATCAACGACGAAGGCGAGGCGTTAGTATACTATTTCTCGGGTTTTGTTGAAACCGCTGAACATAAATATAAATGAAATATTCAACCCATTTGCAAAGCATTGACACTTGTCCAAGAATACCTAACTACCTTGCAATTTTTCTGTTAACATATAAAAGTAAGCAAATAAATAAATAATTTAAGTACATACGATAAATAAATAAAGTAAATATATAAGGTAACATAAAATAATGCACAAGCTTATGTTTATTGTTCATTGTTGCATTAGCTACCAGCCTCTTCCATTGTCTTCTCTAATGAAGCCAGAGTGAGCGCAAACGTTCAGCAAGCAAACACTTTTCCAGTTCTTGATCTCTCCAATTTCATACTGTAATATCCATATCAATCTGGAGGAACCCAAAAAATTTCCAGAGCAAACACGCACCCTGTGGCATTCTTCCTTCTTCGCAACCTGACCCACAACCTCACCTACACCTCGCCTACTTCCTTACTTCGAAACCATTCACAGCTTCATCCGCTTCATTATCCTTTCTACCAAGTAGCATTTGGATACAATAACTAGTCTGCTCTGCCTTGTTGACAGTCCACTGTCAACTCTATTGCCCGTAAGTCGTTATAACACTCCTGCCTAACTAGCTAACATGTTATCTTCAGGTCATGCCATCCCAGCATTGTCGGGCCTTGCAGGTTTCCGAGCTCCCTTCGGTTGACGATGAATACCATCAGCTGCTGGCCCAAAAGGTGACCGACGAATTCAACAAACATCGCCGCTCGATGCCGAGGATGGTGGGAGAGAACATCATCAAGTTGTTGACTGACGAAGCTCCCACCGTCCTTTCAAATCAGGCAAGATCGTCACCAGTTACCCACAAATTTTATCGTGCAATGCACGAGAAGAAGAACGTCCTGATCGATGGGAAGCTGAGCTGGCCGAGGTGGTGGGTGCTAGCGGCCATCTATGGCCACAGGCATGAGGCCCTGTCAGCAGCTAGCCTAGCTCTGTCCGAGATCTTCAACAAGCCAGTTGATGATATGGCCTATCCTGGCCAGTGGCCTGATCTTGAACAAAGCCATGTAACCCCAGGACCTGCAACTCTCGGCGGGAACCAAAACTTTTCTTCTGCAAGCGCAGCAGAGTCCACTCGCTTGCGTTCGGAGGAGTTGATCCGTAAATGCAACCAGCGTCACCAAGATGGCGCATCCAATTTCAGCGACAAGCCCACAGGGCCTGGTGTGGCGCCTCGAGAAAATAACAGCGGCTTGGGGATTTTTTCGAGAAATTTCAAGGTGCCTTATTCTCTGAAAGGAAACGCCACAGACGGAACCCAAGATGGCGAGTGTGCTGCCGGCCCATCTCGCACAAAGCGCAAGTTTTCAGCCGAAGATGAGGAAATCATCCTCGTCACTGATGCCGACACAAAGAACAAAGATCAAGCGGAACCCACCCCGCTCGATGCAGGGAACAAGTCTCTCCAAAACTTCAGAAGTCAAGAGAGGCTTTTTGGCGCTCTGAGCACTGTTGAAACCGCCTTTGGTGCCGTCAAAGAGCTAGTCGCGGAGAATCTCACATTGACAACAAACAAAGAGCATTTATCTAATGCAGTCCACGACATTAGTGCTACACTCCAAAGCCACCAAGAAGATCATCAGAAGATGATGGCTGAGAATCAGCGACAGTCCAAGTTGATGTCCAAGATGTGTGAAAGGCTTGAGGAAGCACTCGAGAAACATCATGAAGCTTACCAGACATTGCTTTCTGATCTGAATACAACCCTCCAGATGATAACCCATGAGACACAAACTCTTGCAAACGAGTTAAAGCTAGTCAATAATGCCATTCAAGGTTTGAACAATAAATTCGCTGCCATGGACACAGACCTCCAAGAGGTGAAGCAGGGCGTGTTTAGATTGGAACGACTCCTCCAGAGTGCGATACAGGGCTAGACTGAGGGAATTTCGTTGGAATGGATGGCCCCGAGAGTCATGGTGTTCCACGCAGAGCAAAGCGGTCTGTCGCCTGAATCAGTGACATTCTAGGCAAGGAGTCACGAGGACATGTGACTTTTTTTTGAGGAAATTCGGATGCTTCATCGCTTGATAGAATCTTGATATTCGAGAAAACTACAAGAATAGTCATGAAAATTATATACCCTAAGTTTTAACGGCATCTAACAATGAGCGACGTGTGTACAATCCAATCTCTCCCCAACAATAAATAAATCAAGTAAATAAAATAAATAGTATTTATGTTTGCATTATTAAATGATTTTATCATAAGAAGTCTAAGAAATCATTTATTGTGTTAAGGTTGTTTTGTGTGAAACATGAGAGGTGGTCGGTCTTATGGCACGAGGACGCATTGAGGACGCATTGTTGACGCCACTTGTTGACCCAAATCGGTTGTTCTAACGACGTGTTGTCGGGTTTTTTTGTCCGTCTGAGCCCAGTATCTATCGCTTCAATTACATGAGTTTTTCGTTGTTTTATTTTCCGATATAGTTACGCGTTCAGCATGTCACTTCAGCAAAATGTGGTCTACTCGGTTGTCGATATCACGAAGCCAGCCATTCATGATTGTTGGCCCAGCATCGCACCACATCAGACAGGGCACAGTAAGAGAGTAAACAATGTAAAAAGGTTCCAATACTCTATAAATGATACCGGTGTTTAATGGTAAACAACACAAGGTCGCCATCGACAAAAAAGAATGTCTGTCTATTATCCAGCCATCCATGGAGAAACCGACTTGGGAGGTGAAAAAAGCCGCTTTAAGCAGCAAAAAGACATATCCGCTTGATCTCCGGTACAGGGAATCGAACCCTGGGCTCCGCGGAACTGATCTCTCAGGTTTTGAGAGCGCGAAATGTTAGCCACTACACCATACCGGATGTTGTTGATGCAGATGTGTCGCCATTTCAACCTCCAAATTGGGCCAATTCCCAAAAGCGGGCAGAGTGGGGCCACCTCGGGTGGGGCCGTGCTGATTTGTCATCCACGCAGGATGGGCAGGTGGCAAAGAAATTCATTCAATCTCAGCCTGTGTAGTACCAGTCGTGTCCCAAACTTCATGCAACTTTATGCCTGACTCAAGAAAATGCGCTTCCATGGTTGACGGCTTCACGGCGCTGAGCAGATCTCGGTTGGCCCGAGATTCTGTGCAACGGGCTGAAGACCGATTAGATCCAGGCCCCACACCCCCCGCCACCCCGCCTTCGGGAAATCGGCGTTGTGCGGGTGGAAAATTTTCGGAAACATTGGGCGACGGTGCAGACAGACGCACGAATAATATGTTGAGGAGAAGGCTGCCTGCATTGGAAACCGTCTATATGGCTGAGAATCACTTGGAGATGGTTTCTTTTGGGCACTATATGATCACATTAACCAAGACAAAAGACAACGAATGACAATAACATCGACAATGACAGGCCAGTGTCTGGTCCTACCTTAAAGTTAGCATGTGGGCAATTGCCGGTTAGAAGAGCGGCAGTTGTGGATCTGTGACTTTGAGCCCACCCTGGCTGGATGCGAAAAAAATTGGGCAGCTTTTTTTTTCTAATGGTTCACTTGATTTCGGGCATGCTCAAAGGCGTCATCGTTGTCTGTCTCGTGCGCACTCGCAGGGTGTAACCGTGGCACGGGAGTTGACACAAACAGCAAATTACCCGGCCTCGTAAAACACCATCGCCCATGCCGCCACGTCTCGTCGTCCAAACAGGTGGTTGGCAAGTTGCCTAGACGGGCAATTCCTGATTAACAAGTCTTAGACACTTGTGTCGTGATTGGCCACAGGACCAAGGGAAAGGCCTGCGAAAGCGGCAACCGGGAAGGGCAATGCCCGCCGACGGCCCGGCAGTCGGAGCGCCCAGAAGCGCGCATCAAAGACGCCATCAGAGGCGCTGGAGAGGCGCTGCAAAGGCGCTGCAAAGGCGCTCCAAAGGTGCTGTGGGAGCGTCCAAAAGTGGGGGCATTTTCGGCCCCTCGGGGTCTCCAGGGGTCGCGACATTCAACTTCGCTTTCCGAAACTGGCATAGCTCAATTGCGTGATTCTCTTCGCTCATCGACAATTTTCAAGCGCAGACCAAGACCGTGTAAGAGGAGCCGTGACAATGGGGCCTGTTACAAATCCCCCGCCGGTAAGTCGCCTCTGGATGGGCTCTCTTATTTTTCCCGCCGTCCGCCGTCCATTGTCGCTCTTCAATCCCTCAATCGCTGTTCCCGCTGCCCTGCTCGAACGGCTTATACGACGCGGCCAAGTCGAGTTCCCTCCGTCTTCGGCCTTGAACTGACCTTTGGATTCTGCTTTCGGAGTCGAACGCGATCCACCGGTCTTTTTCTTCATTCCTCGTCGTAATCCCATCAGCGGTTCACTCAGCGGTTCACTCGCTTCACAGCCGTCAAGATGCCTCACAAGGAACAGGAGGCTTCTTCGAGCCTGCCCTTCGGCAAGCCCGTCTCTCTCTCCTCCATCTCTGGCCCGACCTATGTGACGGCGCAGCTCCTCGTCCAGCAGGTCGCATACAAGCTCTCTGACAAGATCTTCTCTTACTCGCCAGAGACCTTCGACCTCGACCTCGCTCTCAAGGACTGGGCCGCCAAGGAGGAAAAGAACATCCACGGATATGCCACCACCGTGCTGCCCTCGCAGACCCGCGTAGGCGCTGGCGCCATCGCCCTCGGCTACATCTTCTCCCCCGACTTTGATGTCACCAAGCGCCACATTCCTCAGTCTCTGGTTGCTCCCTCAGGCAGCCTCCAGCAGTTGCGAGGAACCCTCGACCAGCTGTCTCTCCTCTACGGCGTTTCCAGCCCCTTCGTTGGTCACGTCGCCGCTGTCGACTACTCCGACAGCAAGGGCCTCGTCTCCAACTATGACACCGCCCTCCGCCTTGCTGAGGACCTCGGTCTTGGTCTCGTTTCCAGCGCCTCCACCTACGAGGCCCAGCACATGGCCGTCTTCTCCACCCTCCTGGCCTCTCTCCTCCCCACTCTTCACATCTACGACGGTGTCCGCACCGCCAGGGAGACCCTCCGAGTTGTCGATGCCCTGAGCGAGACCGGCGTTGCCGATCTGTACACCAAGCTCTCTGCCGAGGTTGGCAAGCTCAACACCCGCCTGGACACTGCCGGCAAGGTTGTCGAGCTGCTCAAGGCCTTCAACGACGAGCTCGGAACCGTCTATGAGCCCTTCGAGTACTCCGGCCACGAGACCCCTGATGTCGTTCTCGTCGCCTTCGGTAGCGTCGAGGCCCAGGTTACCAAGCAGGTTCTCAGCAAGATCTCTGCCGATGGTGCCAAGGTTGGTGTCATCAACGTCCGCATCTACCGACCCTTCATCGAGGAGGCCTTCCTGAAGGCTATCCCCGCCTCTGCCCGAACCATTGCTGTTCTCGGCCAGGTCAAGGACGACCTTGCCGTCGAGGACGAGGCTACCCAGTCTGCCCTCTACAGCGACGTTCTCACCACCGTCGCCTTCTCCGGCAAGTTCGAGACCGAGCCCGAGGTTCTTGACATCAAGTACACTCCCGGCCAGGTTTTCACTCCCCAGGGTCTCGTCAGCACCCTCCACAGAATCTTCCGCAACGAGGGCGAGGTCAAGCCTCTCCCCTCTCTCATCCAGGCCCAGCAGTTCACCTTCTGGGACCTCGATAACTCGCCTGCCGTCAGCTCTCCTGGCGCCGTTGGTAGCATCCTCTCCAAGGAGTCGACCTCCAACGTCTACGTCAACGAGATCTTCGACAACCTCACCCAGGGTGGCGTTGTCCGAAGCGACCTTCGATCTTCCAAGAAGGCTCTTGAGGCTCCCTATGACATCGAGCAGGCCGACACCATTGTCGTTGGCGATGAGAAGATCCTCAAGGAGGTGGATGTGGCCAAGGGTCTTGCCGACGGTGGCAAGATCATTGTCAAGATCCCCGGCTTCAAGGATGAGGACGTGGAGAAGAAGCTCCCCGTTGCTTTCCGCAAGGCTATCCAGGAGAAGGCCGCCGAGCTCTACATCCTGGATGTTGCCAGCCTGCCCGCCTTTGAGAAGGACCCTGTTGCTATCAAGCTCCTGACCGAGCTTGCCTTCTTCAAGGTCGCTCTTCCCGAGGTCCCCTTCAAGGATCTTGATGTCCTCGCTCCTCAGGACAAGACTCCCACTCTTGAGCAGGCTTCCGAGGCCCTCGAGACCACTCTGCGCAAGTTCGAGGTCCCTGCTACCTGGGCCGAGGTTGAGGCCGACTTTGTCGACCCCAACCTCCCCGTCAGCATCCAGAGCAACAGCTTCGTTGCTCACCAGAAGGAGGAGGTCGAGGAGGTTCTCGAGCTCCACGACTGGCAGGTTGCCGCCAAGGGTCTCGCCTTCAAGGAGGCCTACGGCACCGTGAACAACCTCCGACCCGACCTGTCGGTCAAGACTGCCACCATCACCGTCAAGGAGAACCGCCGTCTTACTCCCTCAGACTATGACCGCAACATCTTCAACATCGAGTTCGACCTTGGTGACTCCGGTCTCACCTACAAGATTGGTGAGGCCCTGGGTATCCACGCCGAGAACGATGAGGCCGAGGTCAGCCAGTTCATCGAGTTCTACGGCCTCAACCCCGCCGAGCTCGTCCAGGTTCCCTCTCGCGAGGACGCCTCCGTGCTCGAGGTGCGCACCGTCTTCCAGGCCCTGGTCCAGAACGTCGACATCCTCGGCAAGCCTCCCAAGCGATTCTACGAGGCCCTTGCCGAGTATGCCACCGACGAGACCGAGAAGGCCAAGCTCGAGGCCCTCGGTGGCCAGGCTGGTGCCGAGGACTTCAAGCGCCGCTCTGAGGTCGACACTCTCACCTACGTCGACATTCTGGAGGAGTTCAAGTCTGCTCACCCCAGCTTCCACGACCTGGTCAAGATTGTCAGCCCCATGAAGCGCCGTGAGTACTCCATCGCCTCCGCCCAGGCTGTCACCCCCAACTCCGTCACCCTCATGATTGTCGTCGTCGACTGGGTCGACCCCCGCGGCCGCAAGCGCATGGGTCAGGCCACCCGCTACCTCAGCAGTCTGCCTGTCGGAGCCAAGGTCACCGCCTCCGTCAAGCCCTCCGTCATGAAGCTCCCCACCAAGGACACCGCTCCTCTCATCATGGCTGGTCTCGGAACTGGTCTGGCTCCCTTCCGCGCCTTTGTCCAGTACCGTGCCATGCAGAAGGCTCAGGGCAAGGAGATTGGCTCCATTCTCCTGTACCTCGGATCGCGTCACCAGCGTGAGGAGTACCTCTACGGTGAAGAGTGGGAGGCCTACCTCGCCGCCGGAGTTGTCACTCTCGTCGGCGCCGCCTTCTCTCGTGACCAGCCCCAGAAGATCTACATCCAGGACAGGATGCGCCAGACCCTCAAGGAGATTGCCAAGGCTTACCTCAAGGAGGAAGGCAGCTTCTACCTGTGCGGTCCTACCTGGCCCGTGCCTGACGTGACCAAGGTTCTCGAGGAGGCCATCGCCCTCGAGGCCAAGGAGAGCGGTAAGAAGGTGGACCCCCGCAAGGAGATTGAGAAGCTCAAGGAGGAGGGACGATACGTCCTCGAGGTTTACTAAACGGTTTAAGAATATGATGTGTTATGATATGACATTGGCTAAAATTGTGTCCTGGTATATAAAACTAGATTCGCATTCAAGCGTGGTTACATAGTCAAAAGCAAAATTGATTACTTATTCCTTACCTTAAGATGCTTCTCATAATAGAGCGTGTTGTGAAGTCATGTATCTGTTTACCTTGTGTTCAGCCCAGTCCTTTTCCGTGAGAAGAAATAATACGAGATGGGCTGTCCTGCATTCATAATCAGCATATGGTTGGTTAATATTGTAATGACCTTGCATCACCCATGTCGTTTCTCCTTGGAAGTACGTTACCCATTCACGCAGTCTGTGTGGTGTTTGGTGTTTGAGAAAACAATATTTCTCAGTGCTGTTCTAGCAAGAGAAATCCTGCTTGATAACACGGAACCACCTATTCATCACCGTTGTAGGCGGATCCAGGTCAGATGCTTGGTTGAGTCCATATTTGGTCTTCTCACTCTCATAAGGATAAAAATGCTTCGCCGCCAACCAGCAGTTCTTCAAGAAAACTTGACTGAACTTGGAGTTATCTCACGGATTCATTCTACCAGCTTTGTTGCAAAGCCAAGCACAGAACATGGACTTGTCTCTTTCTTAAGATCAAACCTACTTACAATTGAGGTTGAGGTTGAGGTCAACACATTGTCTCGAGAAGAGAGCCACAACAACTCATGACAAGAGATCCGGACACGTATCATGTCAAGCAAAGAGAGGGTCTTACCCTATAGTAAGTTCAATAACCTGGCAATGTCAGCTTGGAGGTAGCTTTAAATTGGTCGTCGTCAGCTTTCCAACCTCCACATCGTCAGCATCAGAGGGCCAGCCAATAGGACAAAGCTATGCGTACTAACTCGGCGCACAGACTTCATTCTTCTATAGCTATAGCTTTGGCTCAACTTTTTACTTTGTTTTAAGGTCATGCCGCTGCGGCCTCATGTTGGACTCAACTCAAAAAGAGCCGGCCGGCAACGGCAACGAAGGGGAGAAAGAAAAAAAAACACTCCGATGCCACTATCCTGTCTTTGGCATCCTTCTCGGGTGATGGACAACACTAGACCAGGGCATCGGGGATAATCAGGAGGTCTAGTTCAACTAGCTTTAGACGGCGTTTGGACAACTGAAGGTTGAACCCGGCATCAGAATATGACGGATTCTGCGTGGCGAAGTCAAGCCTGGCCTAGAGCCGGCATTTCCCTACATCATTGCCCCAGGTCAGCAGACGATTCGGTTGACCTGATTGGATCTCGGCGAGTTGTCTGGAGGAGTGGAGCAGTAAGCGATATTGGCGGTTTGGTAGCCAAAACCTTCCTGAGGCCGAGCGGCTGCTGCCGGCCATTCACGACTTGAGCCAAACTTTGGCAACCAGCCCAGAAACGGCGCCCGTTGCCAGCCGATGAAGAAATCCAGGTTTCGGGGCATTGTGTCGATACCCAAGTGGCCGTCGTCTGAGGCCAGAACCCTTAGTCTCGTCTCCCGCCCCCCTAGATCGGCGCCACGTAAAACGAGCGCAAACCTTATTTAAATGGGAATATCCGTGCGGTTTTCAGCTCGCCTCAGCTCTCTTCTTCCCATATTCCCATATGGTGTTTCCGGGGAGGCGAAGAAAGGCAGGGTCCAGGAGCCCGAGCCTGGTGTGTGGTGTGTGGTTCCCTCGGAGATATTGATTGGGCCCCCCTGGGAGCCAAGGCGGATGATGGACAGCAAAGAATCGCCACTCAGCGCTGGGCCTCAAAGCTTTCCAAGTTTTGTTGTCCTTTGAATCAGGATTAGTTTCGGATGGGTGGGCTCCTTTGGGAGTTGGCGACGGCGAAACATCAAGCCTGCGGCAATCGTCCCCCCGCGCCTCGGCAAGAAATGCCTCATGGAAATGTGTTCTGTCACATTGTACTGCCAGAGTAGCTTCTCACAGTTCCGTATGATGCTCAACTCTATTCCTCTGACTTAGCTAGCCTCGATGTGTGTTGGGGAGGCTGAAACAAGTCCTCCGGGTGTACGCTAGCCGTAGGGTAGGGGAGAAGCTCTCCAGGTTTCGACACCAACAGCTAGTGTTCAACTGAGAGGGAAAACTCGCCGCGGTCTCCGCGGGACTTTGCCGAATTGCGCTTTCCATTGAGGCCCGCGGAGTTGTGATGGATTCAATGAGGAAGGTGTCGTGCCCTGTCTGGCCTCGCCTTGTTTTGGGTTGAACAACACAAAATTGGGTTCTCGTTCTTTCTCGGAGTTAGGCAACTATCTCGTACCGATTAACTCCCGACAACGACAAAACGTGATCGCCAAAAATCTAACCTTATCAAACTGTCGCAGATGACTACAACTACAGGCTCCAATTCTGACCCGTCACCCAATACGAAGACACTACCGCGAGAGACTACCGTAACCGATGATACTCTACAGCACATCACTTGCCTACCCTGAAGATCTTACGCAAACTGCCCCTTTCCGAAGCCACGGCGGAATCTACCCTAAACCCCAACGTCTTTACGAGGCGTAGACCCACAGAGAATTTCACTTTCACCACGCAGTAGCGGCCCCGACCGCTTGGATGACAGTTGGAAATTAGCCTACTCGCATGGGGACCGACTTTTTGGGAATTATGATATCATAGCGGCCTGATGAAGTTGCTGATTCTGCCATTGCTGTCGTTGCTTCGGAACTCACAGTGCATCGGAACTGCAGTGTTGTTCTCTCAATATGTCTGTCCTTTGTCAGCGACACTGCAAGGAGATAGCTCCGCCCAACCCCAGAGGCCCTTTCCCCAGGGCGGAAAGCTCCTGCGGGTCACGGTTCCGAGAGTGACAGAACCGAGGGCGCCAGAACCGAGAGCGACCAGAGCCGAGATTCGTCACTGGGGCTAGCTGAGGCTCCCGAAGGCTCCTGGAGCGCACCAGCAGCAAGGCTTGCGCGGGTCGTCTAGAGGAGACAGTAGTGCGGCGGTGACAGCGATCAACAGCCGAGCACCAACAGCAGGAGGGACCGGTGATCGATATGGGGCCTAGTGATCAAACTATGTGGGCACGGATATTTGATAACGGGGAGGTTTGTGGATACAGATCTGCTGACCGACTCAGCATCCCGGCAGCAATTCCCCCAGGACGTTGCGACATGTCACCCACCTGGGTAGCAATCTGGACATGGCACCTGACGATCCTGGCGCATCGTGATGGGCTAAAAAAGGCGGACGCTCTGCAGGATATCAGCTCATCAAGGGGGTTAATCGAGAAGGAAAAAGAAAGCAACTGGGCCTGCAACGGCGTCCTGGACCAGGGCCGTAGGGGACATCCGGAGCGTATCCCGCGAATCATACCCTGCTGCCCCCACGAAAAGCGCCACTCTGGACCGGCCGCCGAAGAACGAAAGAAATTTCAGCCGTGGCCGAATGTGGAAATTCGATGGATGGGATTCGCTGCCATCTTGATCGACGAATGCAAAAGCTTGGGTCTCGTTGGCCGGGCCTATCGAGGGTTTCAAATCGTTCCTTCTCCCGCGCGGAGACGGGGGAGCAACAAGGAATGGGGCATTCGGCTCGCCGGATGTTGTGTATGTAACTTATTCGAAACTAAACCGTACACCCATAGCTTAACCTCCCCGCAGTTTCCTGGGATGGGTTCCTCTCGATCAACAACGGCTTGTCAAAATTACCAATCTCCCGCTCTGTGATGCCGTCATGTTGGGTTGGGGGTAGATTATGACATCTGTTTCACCTTGCCGATCACTGGCAGGAGAAAAAAAAGCAAAATCCTAAATAGTGTTCAAAGCTTCCCGTTTGGCGTAAGCCGACTATATCGTCATATCATGTTGCCGTGGAGCGGTGAGAATGTCGTTTTTCTGGTGCGACGGCCGACTGACACAGTCTCGCAGATCCATCCTCGATGGCCTAGTCCTTGTTCTGCCAAGGTTGAATTTACTTTTTCCCAGGCCATTCGATTTTCTGCCTCTCGCCAGCCACCTGGGTCGCATTCCCGCCGTATTGGGACTACTGTACAGCATTCTCCACTGCAAGTCCTATATTCCTTGTCCTGTACATGTGCGGACCACGTACATGTGCGTGTGTACGGAATACGTCGCGGGCGGTCTATCCGTGTCGTGGGGCGCAAAGAGGGTCCAGGCTCCTTTTCTTTTCTTTTCCTTCTCTCAGCGAGTAGTCCCGGCTGAATGGATGCGAAATGGGGATGGGGGGCTCGTGGAGATGTGCAAGGGTTGGGTGCCCTCTTCGCGGAGTCGACCCGAGACATTGAGCCAGCTAAATTGGCGCTTATCAAGCAGGAATTATAGCCGTTGGTGGTGGTGGTGGTGATGTTGGTTGGTGGTTGATATCGAAGAACGAGACAGGGGTAGCAGCACAAGCATAACTGGAGAGACAGGAACGCACAACGAGAGACTTGAGGCGGGAGGGCCGAGATCGGATATCCGAGACTCGGAAAAAGTCGAAGAAGCTAGAACAAGTTTGCAAGTGACAAGAGACAGCAGGGCGAGACAACCAGGCAGGGCATGTGGTGGTAGGCAGTGACATCCAAGCCGGGGGAGACATACATACGGCCAGGCTTTTTTTTCTTTTTGGCGCAGGACACAAAAGGCCGAAAGTGACATTGACAGATGCCCAGACGTCTGAGATGCATATGGCGGCGTACAGCATACAGCGGCAGGGCAGAAGAAATCTGGACGCCGCCAAGAAGAGACGTCTCGGCCCTGCTTGCAGGAACGGCCGCACCAACGAACGGCAGCCATGTGGGAGGGATGTTTGCCTCTACACCACACCCACCTACGTAATGGGGGCCGGCCAGGGGCGTTCCTCAGCCAGACCGGTATGGGGATATCTAGACGCATAGGACCCATGGTTGGTCCCATCCCTGTCCACGTGCGCCACGAGCCATGCCCGAGTCAGATGGTCGCAGGTGAGAAAGGCAAGGGAACGAGGGGGGAGGAAAGCAAAAAGAACAAGTCTAGCAAGCAACCTGGCCGAAGAAAAAGAAAAGAAACGAAAAGTGAAAGCAAGTGAGCGCTCGCTCCGTCATATGATGGGCCGCGGCCTAGCGGCGACCTGCAGCTTGGTGTTGTGTTGTTCCTTTTTTGCTCTTCACGACGTTGCATTTTCTCAAAGACTCAGAAAACCTCGATCCCCTCTCGTACCGGCGATGGCCGTGGGTCATACTGCGACACCCCCGCATGCCGGCAGTCTCTTTGTTTCTTTTCTCGCCAACGTGCTGACCAGACCCAAACCCGCATGGACTGATCTCGCATCTCACAGCCTGGCCGAGTCCCCTCTCTTCTCGGCCCCATACGTTGTGCTCCGGGATTGCCTTCGGGAGTGGGCATCCTTCCCGGAGCCCGCGATGCAGGGCTCGCTCAAAGGAGGAAGGGCAGCGAAGCACCTATGTCGTAGCCAGTGTCTGAGCGTGGCCCCTTGCCTTGGGATGCGGGATCTACGACATGCCCAGCCTGGGCAGAACAGGGTCCCCGTCGCTGGAGCCGCCCCAAATCGCACGCAGTCCTCCACCAAGGCCACGGCTCATATGTGGCAGGTCTCGCTTCCCCACTACCTGCTATCCGCAAGGCTAGGGGGGCCAAGCCACTGTACCAAACTACAGGGACGCGAAATCTGGCCGTGGGACCCTGCTGAACCGTGGTTCCCAACAGGGGAACTGCCGGGGTAGAGTGGTGGGACACGTCGTTGGTTTGGGGGAGACAGCTGCCAAGTGTCAAACACCTCGTAGCTGCTGGGCAAATGCGACGCCGCCGCGGGGACGAGGGGGGGACGAAGGTAGTTGGACAGAGCCGCCCACTTGTGTATCATTATCGGGAACGTTGCTGCTGTGTGCTGTATACCGCGCGCTGCGTGCTGCGTGCTGCACCGCGCATGTCCAGCAGCTAACACAGAGTTACAACGGAGAGGGAGAGAGGACGGGCATCTCCTTAGCCCGTGCGTTGCGGTTGCGTTGCGGGTGACATCCTTGCGATGAGATTGCCAGCATCAAAGCCAGAGCATTGGCCAATGCCTGGCATCAGCATCCTTCCCTTGGCGGCTGAGCCGGGCTAGGTACAGACTACACACATGTACATACATACATCCCAGCAGCCCTGCCCGCTGCTGGGATCGGGGTTGTCGCGCAGTGCGCGGGCGGAGCGGGCGCTGAAGAACAAGGCGAGACAAGACCAGAATGACTGCAGTCCGAGGAGACAAGAACGGTGAACGGGCGTAGGAGCGGTACGTGCGCGACCGGCGGTGCCATCGCCATCTGCCATGCATGTCGTGTGCCGCGCAGCAACGAGCTGTACGTGGTAAGCCCCCAAGCCCAATCCAATTCCTTACACAGGGGGCGGCCTCGTGACTGGGGATGCATCTAAAGAAGGCTGAGGCGGCGCGAGGTGCGCATGCGGGCCAGTGTCAGTTCCGTCGTAAGCAAAAGGACGAAAACTGCAATAACGAGATATGGATTCCCCACGACAAGGAAAGCCTTTCGGCGAGCCATGACAAGGTAAGAGGGGAGAGACGAGGAAAGAGTCCCTTTCCTCGCTCGTATTGCATACCCATGGCCCCATGTTGCTCTCACCTCGTTGCCCGAAAGAGACAATTAAGAGAGGAGGGAGGGGTGGGGGAAGTGAACATAGATGCTCGGCTGTTAGGCTTATTGGTTTTTTTTTCTTTTCTTTTTGGCCCAGTCTTGTGCGTGGAAACGCTGACGAGTGTCGTCGTCATAAACCTGTTGCAAACAGAATATGAGCGCATGGCACCATTGGGCAGCACGGCGCGTCTCGCCTGTGATGGGATCTGCCGATGGAAGCATATGCCGTGTGTCGCCCCTCTTCTCATCATGTTTTCTCACTGGACTGTCACATCCTTCGGGCAAGGATCCGTGATTAGCTAGGTTGCATTCTATCAAGCAATGCAACGCAATGCCATCTCGTGCTGTGTGTCAGACCGCTCAGGCGTAGATGGAGGGGCGGGTAATGCTTATGTGTGTGCGAGTTGGCCATGCTGTTTGGTCAATGGGATCTATGGGGCAAAACTGGGATCGCGGGTCTCATTTGTGATAGGAAAACCCCAGCCAGGTTCCTTGCTTCTGTCACGGCGTCAAGTGAGATTGAAAGTGACTGATAGGAAACGGGGACGGGGTCGAGGAGAGTGGGTTGCCAAAAAGTACTGTTCGTGTATGTATATTGAGTCTAAAAATTCTCTCTCCTCCTTACTCCAAGTCCTTCCTCCGTGTCTTCCGGCTGCCGTGTTTCACGGCTTGTCAAGATGGTTCCTGGTGGTGGCGAGCGCATGCCAAGCCTCCCCCTCCCCATCAAGGAAACCGCTACCAAGGTTGAGCCGGTTGAGGCGATAGAAAGGCCCCCCTCCATTCCCAACTAGAAAAAGCAAATATGGATATCGCAATAAACTGGGCCTAAAAGCCGCCCCGTACTCCGCATCTGTTAAGAGATTTCCCCCCTTGTCTGTTGTCTAAGTACTGTAATTTCGAGTCCGAAGCGAGAAGAGCAGAAATCGAGGGGGAAAAAAAGCAAGTAGTGTGACTGTAGGAAAAACTGAAACGGGGGAGAAAAAAAAGCACGAATGGTCAGACAAGATGCAGGCATGAGCAAGGGAACAAGGTAGGAATGATAGAAAAAATGCGATCGATTGCAGGACAGTTGCATCAGGCCAGCGATCGAGCAAATCCTGTTCGAGAAACTACCCAAGATCCTGAAAAAATAAATAAGAGACAACAACACACACTCTTGGTGGAAAAAACAAAGCCGCATATTCTGAGGGGTAGAGAAAAAACCAAATAAAAAAAGACAAGCCATAAAAACACATGAGAGCATCAAAAACCAATAACAAAAGGAAGAACTCCGTCGTATGACCCCGATCCCAGCCGTGTAAGCCCCAAGGAGACAAAGCTCCCTGGCCTCTAATAACTTCCTTTCAAGTCCCAAGTGCCTAGTCCCAGTCTAGTTATGCCCCCCCATGTAGTGCGCGCAATGCGTGGTTGGATATGAGAAGCGGAGCCTGCAGATACGTAGATGGCTTGGGCTCCTGGGGAAATTTCGCCATGAGGTTTCATGCGTTTGCGCATCGTCATGAGCCTGGCCGTTGATTCGGTCGGCACTGACCTCCTTTCGCGCCCGACGCCAGCGCCAGCGCCGTCGCAAGCACCAGCGCCAACGCCATGGCCAGTGTGCGTTTCCCAGGTCCATCCTTCCCGCACTCGACGCCACCGTCAGATTTTTTGGAGCACTGCGAAAGAAAGAGATGCAAGACCGGACTTCCTTTCTCGCGCGCGCGCACGCGGAACAAGCTGCTTCCTGCGTGTGCCCTCCCTCTCCTGCTCCGCCGTCCGTCCAAGAAGAGTCGCTTGCGTTTAGTTGGCCCAGCCGCGGGTCCAGTCCTGCAGGTCCCCGACAATCTGGTACGTAGGATTCGCTGAGTGTCCGTCGCCGCCCTTCTTGTCCCAGGCCCACCGGTCCGCAAACTCGCTGTCCAGGGTGCCCTGCATCATGTCCGCAATGTAGTCGCCGATGACGGGCAAGAACTTCCATCCGTGGAATGAGCCGCCTGTTGCCAGGTACAGGTTGTTGCAGTGAGGGTGTGGTGAGATGAGGAAGTCATGTGTGGGCGTAGATGCGTCCCTGTGCCACATTGGTCAGTTACTCGCTTTTTTTTTTCAAGTATTGTTTCGGGGAGGTTCCTTATCCATACCAGCACATCCGATAGGCCTCAATCTTGACCTTTTCGACCTCCTTGCCGTACAAGCCATTTAGCGTCCTTCGAGCCCGCTCCTCAAAGAACTTGAGGAACCGAGGCCCTGTCCACGTGTTGTACATGGACTGGTCGGGAACTACGGACATGGGCTCGCCCGTAGGTGGGAATACCTGGTAGTTTGTGAAGCAGAGGTCGCAGTTGAACTTGATTGTGCCGTCCTTTAGTATCGACATACCCTCGCCTGCGGTCGGAGAAAAAAAACCATAGCGTCAGCTTTGACATTTCCAAATCTAGTCACTGGTGCTTGCGCCACACCAGCAATGGGAATAAACTCACCCTTGACCTGCGGCAAGCAGTTCTTGAAGACGGGGATTGGCTCAAACTTCTCCTTCTGAGCACCATGCAGCTTCGCGTAGAAGCTGACGGCGCCCGTAGCCAGCAGCCTGTTTCCGGCATGGAGCTGCGTGTTGTCCGGCGCGCTCTGCGCCAGGAGCGACGCCGTCCTTGCTCCCGCGGCAAGGAGGATCTTGTCGGCGCGCAACGTCGAGCCGTCCCGCAGCACGACGCCGGTACATTGGCCCTCGGACCCAAACTCTAGAGTGGTCACCTCGCCCACAACGTACTCGACGCCTAGGTCAACCGCGGCCTGGACCACTGCGCCAAGCGCCTTGTCCGCCTCGGCGAAGCCAACATTGGGGTTCCAGAGGACTTGATCCACACCCTTGAAGTCGGCCGTGGCCAGTGCTCCGTTCCACCGGCGCCGCACCTCCTCGACGGGGAGCATCTCTGAGTTGTTGGGGATTCCCATGTCGCGGTACGACGCAATGCTGTCCACGCCGAACGACGTTGAGTCGGCGCGGAGCATACCCACCTCGTGGTACCAAGTCTTGTACATGTCATCCTTGCGCCAGAGGGGCATGGCCTTGGCCAGCATGCGCATGTAGAGATGATCTGGGTAGTCATCCCGGACGATCTTGTTGATGTCGTGTGAGGCGGCTCTGGGGTTGGGGAAGGCTGCGGTATCGAGAAGGGTGACCTCGTAGCCGCCCTTCTTGATGAGGGTGAGGGCAGTTGCGGCACCAAAGTTGCCCGCCCCAATGATGAGGACAGATGTAGAAGTCATGATGAATTATGCTTATGTAGGAGGATGGAAGCAGAGGGGTATCAATAAAAGAGAAGAATCTTTGCGAGTTGTCCAATTCGTAGCAATTGGTATTTCGAGGGCTCCTTGATAGTAGGAGAATGGCTCGTCCCGACCTTCGTGAGAACCTCTTTTGGCGGGCGCGAGGTGCCATCTTTATATTTTAAACTTCCTTCCCTCCCACACACCCCCCCTCCCCCCGATGAGCCAACCCAGTTCCGGCCCGGGCTTCGGAGGATCCAGACGAGTAGCGGTCGGGGGTGGGAGAACAAGCAAGCATGTATCCGTAGTCGAGTAAAGTTGGCCCGGCAAGTGTACATGGCAACTAACTTACAGTAGGCGAGGCAAGGCGCGGTAAGGCAAGGCCAAGGCAAGGCGACGCACCAGCCAACGAGCTATTCTTGGTCTCCCCCCGACCCCCAGTTCCAGAATCCCAGGAGCCGGGACGACGCCAGCCACAAATCGATGGAGCCCTGGGCATCCACGCCCTGCACGAATTCACCTGTTTTCGTTTCTTTTCTCTTCACCTTGTGCGGCTGCCCGGCTGTACAGCTCAGCTTTCCTTGGCCCCTCGGTCACTCGCGGGTTACGTGCTGTGTCGTACAGTTACACACGTACGACGTTCCAAGAAAGCCTTACATTACATGCACGGGTCACACTCTCTACGGGGCCACGATGAGATGGGGAACGAGTGAGATTGACGTGTCCCACCAAGGATCACAAGCATCTCTGTCTCAATCCTTTCCCCAATGGGTCCAGGGGCGAAAAAAAAAAACCAAGTAAAACACACCTGGGGACTAAAAGGAGTGACAAGATGCGAGGAGGGAAGAGAAAAAAACAACAACACCGGACACCGACATTGTCAGGCGACTTGTGGGGGGCACGAAACTTGTCGTACCATGCCGCGAGGTACCTCCGGGGCTGGCTGGAGGGTGAGAGTTACACCACAGCCTGGCTTGCGTGACGGGAGAGATGAGAAGAGGAGAGAGAGATTCCTCGGACCGCTTCGTCTTCTGACTTGCCTCGCGCGGCGTTTCCACCCTCCCTAATTCGGAAAAAAGTAATATATCCCAGCAGCTAAACTGTAAGGTTCCGCCTCGCTCCATTTTCTCGTGCCGCACTCGGGATGGTTGGTGCGTCTTTCGTGGCGGCGGGTGGACGTACGCTGGACGCCGGGACGCTTGACGCTTCTGGACACCCGCGCCAGGTTGCGTGTCGGTTTTTTTTTTCTTTCTCGGCCGTCTTGTCAATGCCATTGTAGCTCCGCCTCGCTTCGTTAGTACTGGGAATGCTATCATAGCGGCGGAGGAGAGAGGGGAGGGGGAGGGGAGGGGGGGGGAGGGGGGGTAAGGTACACCGGCCTCCCGCCTTGCTAAAGCCTAATTGCCAAGCTCCGCATGTGTCCATCATTATCGTGTGTGGTGGTCCTCTTTTTCTTGCGTCCTGGTCGGGCTGGCTGTGATTGAACGCCCTGACGGTGGTCCCCGTACCGACGCTGCAGTACCGCCTATAGACATACATACATACACATACATGGCACTGAGTCCCTGACATGCAGCTACTTTGGGAATCTGGGCAAGGGAAGAAGGAAAAAAAAATTCCCCACAAGCGCCACGCATTAGTGGATTCTCCTGTTGGGATCCCCACGAGATCTACTCCCACTGGGTTCTTCTTGTAGTTGTCCGCGTCCATAGTTGCTGTATGATGCCCAGTCCGGATGTTTTTACTTCGCCTCTCGACTCCTGTCTCGCGGCAAATGGCCGATAATGGTATTTGACAGCATGCCGTCACTGGCACCTGATGATGTTTCGACTTAATATGGGGCCCCGTGACACACCGGTCCCCTTTGCCGTAGTTTTCTCGTCGAGACAAACCAGGTTCAAAGACAAGACAAGACTAGGTAGAGGTAGGTCAAAATTCAAAGACAAGGGGAACACTCGATGGCCCCCTGTAGTTCTGCAGTCTACACCCCCCTCCACTCTTCGCATCTCTCGTACCGTACTGTACACATCCCTCTCGGCCCTTGCCTCCTCCTGTCATCTCTCCGTTTTTTTGTTTTTTATTTTATTTTTATTTTTTCCTAAAATCACTTTTTTTTTATGATTTGTTTTTCTGTTACGACAACTCTGCCAGAGCCCTCCTGACCCATGCACGTCCTTGAATGCTAATGCTCTAGGCCCGCACCGTTGAGGAGCCACGTGCGCCACTTAGGGTTGCAAAGACTGTTCTCGTCTGAATGAGTATGAGTACGATTTGTGAAAAGTGTGTGTGGAGAAGAGTAGATTGGCCATTGAGATCGGATCGCAAAGCCAGACACTTTGAGGCTCCATTCAGCACCCTTGATCATGGGCCTCACAAGTCGGTGCCCAATCAGACCGGTCACTGCCCCTGAATCTTCCGCCTCCAATGACATCGACATTACCAGTCGCTCTCGTCACCGTGCTTCCTGTCTACCCTTGTCACTGTACCCCAAGTGGCCCGTTCTCCTTGATCTCCGAGGCTACTTTATGTATGTAGGTATGGCTCTCCATCCATGATCCTGGTCCTGGGGGTGATCCCATAGGGCAAGGGCGTCCCTCGATGTGAGAGATGCGCGTAACACCCAGTGGCATTTACACAGGGCCTCCTAGCGTTTCCCATGACGAGATTGATCACACACACATACGCGCGCGCGCACCACACCAAGCAGCTCACAGGCCATCCATCCTGCGCGTCATTTACGTGCTGCAGAGGCTTGAAGCCAAGAAGTATGTTCAGCCCGCCTTTTGTCTCTCTCATTCCTTTTGCGAGCAGTAACTTGGGGTGAGGATGGGGTGACTTATGGGCCTAGACTTTGAGTCCAATTCCACCTGGATCTCTATTGGGCAGGGGCGGTTTCTTGCCGCCTTTGGGTATTTTCACATGGACCCCGGTGAAAGGGAGAGAAAAATTGAAACACGTTTCACCGGCAGCGTGGCAGTGCTTCCTTCTTCTCGAAGGATTCGGGCACAGATCTGCTGCGCTGGTCGTATGACTCCAATCTCTCTCGTCACGACTATGCGCCCAATACGTAGTGGGTTAATGAGGCGAAGCGGTTCCGTCTATTTTGGACATCCAAAGCCTTGTCCTTATTTTATCCAAGCAGATGGGTGCATGGCCCGTCCCGAGTCCCCGTCCGGGCATGTAAGTTGCAACCCGATCTTCCCTTAAAAAAAAAAAGAGGGTGTGCTGGCGCATGGAGTGATTGCTTATTTCCCCTCAGTCGGCCAGCTGGCGGTTGCTGGCATTTTGACCGGTCAAGGTCTGACGACTGACCGGTTGAATCCATCCGTACGATGATAAGCAAATGCGCAGGTAGAGATAGCCCCCCCCACAACTCAACAGGGAACTGATATTCCTTGTGCCATCGGTCTATCACCGGGATGGAGCTCTGTTCCGAGCGGACGCAACCTGAACCTCGTGCCGACAGTCGGTCAACAAGCGTATTCTCCCGTCAACACTTGCATTTGCTTCTTTTGACTCCTGCATGGCTCTTTGGTTGCATTATTCCGGGAACCCGCAGGTTCTGGACGAAAAAAAAAAGGGTCCCCGCCATGCAGGTTGAAGTCGGTCGGACTCAGCCCACACTTGGGTGGCTGGTTTAAAACGGCACTTCACCCGACGTCGTCTACTACATCGGCATTTGGATGTCAGACGCAGCTATTGGTGCATGCATGCCGGGAAGCTCTGGATGATTAGACCTGCCTCGCAATGCTTCACCGGCCTTTATCCCCCAATCACGTTTAGTCTAGAAGGGGTGGGCAACTGACCGGTCATGGCTATGCAACCCCCAAAAGGAAGCACATGTTTAGCTCCTGACCGGGACCTCGTCATGTTACGACACGATGCTTCACGGTGGCCTTATGTCTTTCCAGACCGTCTCTGCGGGCAAATTTTCGCTTCTTGGGTGGATTTGGGCAGCCAGGAACGTCGCATCTCCAGGGTTTTCTGTGCTTATTGCAATGTTGCCTGCGTGCAGGGTTAGCGTATATGTCAATAGCCTCCGCTGGTCCAGAAGCGCCGGAGGGACGATGTGGCAAGCATACGCGAATGATGAATTCCGGTCAAATAGAATTAGATTGCCATCTTTATCCACCCCACCCTTGTCACAGCGATGCGCGAGGGGGCAGTAGTACGAGCCCTTGCCCCTCTGCTTAAGTGCCTCCATGTCGATGCGGGCGAACTGCTCATCTTCGTCATCTGAGTCGTCCGAACCGCTGAAGTTGCCCGGTGGCGAGCCCTGGCTGGGTGAGAGCTGCGAGGCGGGTGGCAACGCCTTTTGGCCGGTGTTAATTTTGGGATCTACGTCGACTGCTAATCTCGGCGGCTGCGTCAGAGAGTTCCGCTTTACATCGTGGGCGGCTGGGAAACCTGTCTGCCCCTGCGTGACTGATTCTGGAGCTATGACTGGCGGTAAGGTTCCCCAGATTTCCTGGATGTCATGGGAGAACTTTTCGGTCAGGTCGCGAATTTTACTGGCAAGGGAGCAATGTTAGCTAGACAAAGCTCGGCTGGTTCAAGGGGGGATGGCACGCAAGTGTCTCACCAAAGTTTGCGATGCTCCAAGTCCATGTTTACTATGCCGTTCAAGTCAGAGACGTGGTGATCTCGCTTGGACTGCTCATGCGCTTCGACGACCGCCATCTCCACGTGGGATCCGGAGACCAGGTTGGCGGTCAAGCGGGACCACACTCTTGCAGCCTGGGTAAGATAATCTCCCATGTCAGAAACTAGAGTCCTTGAGGGGACTCTCTCTTCAGATACAGAGCCACTTCGTGTTGATGACGCGGGCGTGGTAGTGGCTACCTCCTTGGCCGCAATTTCCAGCTGGCGCCGGACCAAGGTTTCCAGGGAGCTGGTCGTTGGAGCGGCGGCATTGATTCCGGACTCGAAAACGTGCACCACGGAAGGGATCGACATGGTTGTAGGTATGGAGCGATGGGAGGAAGGTTTAGTTTACTTCAGACTATCCGCCGCCGAGCAGAGCCACCGGCTCCGACCCAGTGCACTGGGCCAACCACGCGGGACCTAGTGTTGACGGGCACTTGTGGCACCGAGACTAATCAAGGGAATGCCCGGGGGCAGCGTCGGCGCGGCGCGGCGCGGCGCGGAGACGGCGGGAGCGGAAAAAAACCTTTTTGACGGGGAAAGGAGAGGCAACCCGACAGGAGGGAGAGGGCGAGAGCGAGGGCAAGGGCGAGGGCAGTGTCTCTCAGGGTAGAGTAGTGGCAGATAGCAGGACCGAGACCGAGGCTTTTTGGGGGGGTAGGACTCGGCTCTCAACAGAAGAAACGGGATACGCAGAACGTGCGTGACCGACCGGTAGATATTCAATGGGTTGTTGCGTGGTACTTTTTCTTGAGCGGGCCAGCTGTAACGGGTCGGCTGCACACACCTCAACAATCGGTCAGGAGCCTGCTTCGGATATCGGCGGGGGGGAGAGCGGCGGAGATGTTTCGACGGCGCGATGACGAGAAGATGGACGAGACGAACGGCGAGACGCTCCTCTCTCAGTTGCACAGGAAAACCCTTGGAATCTGCTTCTTATGAGGCCGGTGAGAGGCAAGACACGCGGTGCCGGGCACGGGCACAGCTTTTTTCGTATGAGTGATGGGAGACGGGGGAAGAGACAACATACGGGATGAGAAAAGAGACAACAAGACCATGGTAGCGCTAATGCATTGGACGACGCCATCACCTGCTTCATAGGCTGATGGCATGTACCACCAAGGGACTGCACTGTCTGGCGTACAGTATACACCGTGCCGGGCGAGTTGTGCCCCGTTTGTATCCAGCCCAACCCGGCGGCCTGAGGTTGGGCCCTGGGGTCCTGGGGGCCCTGAGACCCCGGGACCCTGACCACCCACACCCTCCCTCCCACACTCGCACAACTCGACACACGAATCGCACGCGGGTGTCAGGCTCATCCCACGCTAATCCTGGTCCAGCTCGCCTCCCATCTGGCACCCCCATCCGCACCCGTTTGCCGCCTGCTGGTCTACCGCCCACTCCCACATGTGGTCCGTTCGGTCTCCCGCCCGCTCATCGCCCGCTACCCGTCCCCATCTGCGTCCCCAAGGTCTCAAGATTGTCTGCGACCTTGGCTGTCCTTATGTAGCTACCCAGCACCTGTCTCCGTCCCACCCCTTGTTCCGAGACCGACGCCAGAGGCGCGTGAGGCGCGGCAGACGAGGGGTAGGTGAGATTCTCCCGCAAATTGGAAGCCCGCGATCGCTGTCTGGCAACACAAGGTGCCACCATCGTGAGGCGGCGTGCTGCTAGCCATTGGAAAAGCATCGTTCAAACCACGGGTGCCAAGACAACGACAGGCCCGGACGGTCGAGAGCGTACTGAGTGTGGGGAGTACCACCGCGTCCAACCACCATGCTTATTTTTTCCAAAATGGCCGCGACCTGGGGGTCTCTTGAGCTGGTCCAGCGCGTTGGCGGCCCTACTCGCCTTTTAATGCAGGTACTCTCCCCCCAGACTCACACGACGCTCGCGCTCTTTCTGACTCTGCTCCAACGCCCCTTGAATTGTCTCCTCTTTCGCCCCTTTCGCTTCTCTCTTGTTCTCTCCTTTCGCCCCCGCAATTCTTTGTGGTCCCTCCCCCCCTTTCTTCCCAACCCACTCTCGGCGGCTGCGGATTTTTGCCTTGAAGCGAACCGCCCTGTTGGTATCGATAGGACGCGCCTTTAACGAGAGAACATTGTCGCTCCCCCCCTAGCCCCGGCGCTTCTACCCGTTCTCTCTCTGGTCCGTGGCACTCGTTGTCACCGCGCTTCTGTCCACTCTCCTGGTGTTTGGTCCCCTTGTTGCCGCCGTCCTTGCACTTTGCTGTCTCCTGCTGCTGTGACCCGACTACCCGGCGACCTCCGACAGGTCTTGTTGCTCTGTTTCCTGTTTCCTCCTCTCTCCGTCAACTGCATAACGCAGCCTTGCTACTGCAGGCTCACCGGATCTGCCCCCCTGACGTGTCCCAGCAGTTTGCCGAGCCTGAGCGCGGCCAAGCTGCTCGGATGGACGACTCGCCAGGCTCAGACCGTCCACTAAAGCGTGTCAAGTATGCGCAACAGGACGAACAGCCCATTGTCACCCTCCCGGTGAACATGGCCACGGGGGCCATTAGGCCCGACGACCTACCCGGGTCTGTGACCGAGGCTCCGTTGTTTGACACACCGTGGTCGTTGCAACATGGGCTTGCGTCCCCATCACAGATGCTCCTCACACTCTCCGATGACATGAACACAACACCTTGGGTCCCTGTCCTCCCAGGTAAGGAAAGACATCCTCCAACACGCCCCCCAACCATCACCATGCAGCATCACACTGCTCTCTTCTCTCTCTTGCTTCCACTTCCCTCACTCGAGCCAGCCGCAGTTGAGACCCATCACTTCTTCCCTCCACAGGCCCAGTGGAGGGATCAAGAAATGGGTCCTGCGGCCTTGGTGGTATCCCCAATGTCCGCGAGAAGAGAGACAACAAAGATGCACCCACCCCGCCCACTTTCTTGTTCTTACCTTCACCCAATCCACAACCCTTTCCCTGTCATCCCTCCGTTCCCAACCACATACTCTCCCCGATCCTATTCGAAGGGGTTCAACTTGCTCAGCATCCCGATCATGCCATGGTCGGCTACAGAGTCAGTGAGCTGACATTCCATGCAGCATCTCAACCTGCAAGCCTCGACATAGAGCTGCCCCCAGCCTCCTCACCTTCTCACCTAGCATCTCTTCCTCACCCAGCTTTTCATCAAGCACACTTACCTCGATTGCTTCCCGCTCGTGTGCCTGAACCCTCAGATACACATCCTCATGCCCGAGGTCTAATCGCAAGGCGGCCTCCAAAGACTTTGATCAGTCCCTTTACTGACCTTGAGGATCGGTTGATCGAGTCCGCCGTTCCTCGTTATGCCCGACCTGAAAATGGCCAAGTCAACGGTTATGTCAAGTTCAATTGGCCTTCAAGGAGGCCTTCCATCAGGCCTTCTGAAGGCCACTCCAACGGTATCATAGAAGAAGTTGGTTCAGAGTCATCACAGCAGTCAACAGCCAGCCGTAGTCCCTCTACAAGCCTTATCAACATAAATCCAGCGTCCATGCATCCCATGACGAATGGAGGGACAATGTCACCGTCATTTTCCGAGGCCTCGTGGGGCCTGATACCATCGCCACCAATGGTTTCAGCTTCGCCTGTTTCTTTGCCAGAGTCATCGATGCAACTTGTTCCCAACAACGATCCTCGAATGTTGCCCCCTCACTTCGGGTATCAGGCCAAAATGGATACCATGGATAGGCGTCTATGGGATTTTTGTATGTCTACCTTTTTTTTTTCTTCGTGCTGTTCCATTCCATCATCCGGCTACTGTCCTTCAAATATGCTTTTCCAATTTTGTTTCAATGTCGCCTTCTGACATTATCGCAACATAGACATAAAAAATTGGTGCCCCGGCAGGAGTGTCCTTGCGAACACAAACTTGTGGCTAAAGGATTTTGCTCAAATGCAACAGAATGACGGCATCCGTGCCGCCATCCAAAGTTTGGCAGGTGTTTATATATATGATTATCTACCCGACGAGCGGATTCGGCAGCGCATCAACGAGCGATACGTACGGGCCGATGAACACTTTTCCAATCTTCTCGCTGCGCCATCAAGCTTTGAAGTCGGAAAGGGCAATGAAGTCGTCACAATGGCAGTCATTCTCTCGATGCAAGACGTGAGTAGAGCTGAGATATGCCTTTCAATGTATATATTGACACAGTGTTCAGATTGTTCTTACTGAACGCCGGCTCAAGAAGCCATACCAGCCCCGCTGGCTGGAAGGGTTTAAGCAAGGAGAGCAGATTCTTCAGCTCACAGATCCTGGAAGTCGTTTCTGGAAGGATAACAATATTCAGCTAGATTCTCTCCGCATATCCCAATCCATTATTGTTGGCCGAGCTGTCATCCTAGCCCAGCCCATGATGGCACTTCCTTCACCGGAAACTCTTGTGCCCGAGGAGGAAGCATCCAGATTTGGTTGGCTCCTTTACGGCACTGAGAGAGATATGTACGAGATCCATGGGGGTTGCGGATTCTCAAAGAAACTACTACATACAATCAGCCAAGTCACATACTGTGCCGCACGGTTGCAACAGGAGCCAGAGAGCGGTGTTGTCCCGATCACGGCCAGGTACCTGCATCGCGAGCTAATGGACATGCGTCAGTGGAGTAGCGAAGGAATTGATTGGGATCAAGCACAGGAGCGCCCTCAACCGATCAGTTGGATTCGGGGGAAACCAGACGGTTATCAGATTGATACAGACCAAGACATGACTGATGTGACTGCCGAGGCATGGAGGATCGCTGTGATTATTTATCTCCAGTGCCGACTTTTCAGGTAAGTTAGGTAGTAGTTGTTGCCGATTGCTCGTTTGGTCCGCGTTCATACTGGCCATCAGCAACGCTCATGACCTCGCAGTCGCAAGTTGAGCGGGTTGCTAACATGACTTTCAGACTGCCTCGCCATCACCCCGATGTTCTTGCCAACATGTCGGATCTCGCCAAATGCATAAGCATCATGCCTACATCAGGGTCACACTTTACTGCTCAAGCACCTCTCTTGCCAGTCTTCTTTTTGGGACTGATTGCTACGGTGCCTGAACATCAAGATGTCTCCAAACTATGGTTTGAGGCAGTGGTCAGGACACCCGTTAGAAGTGTAAGTTCAACTTGGTTTTAAGTCGTTGTTTCATTATGTTAGGCAGTCTGTTTCTGCTGCTCATCATTTACGGCTATTACTGTACAGATTAAGATGCTAACCAACCCTCTCAGAGTGTGCCACCACTCTATCAGGCACTAAAACGCATCTGGACCTGGATCGACACCGCAGTCGAAACTCCGTCTATGGACATGTCAACCTTGCCCAAGTCTATCGGTATGAGGAGCCCTTGGTGGGAAGACCTCGTCGCAAATGTCCATGACAAAGAAGAAGAGACCCTGTGCCTCACATGAATGGCAAACAATGCCCATCTATCATCCTCCCCAAAAGTCCCGTGTGGTATTTCCTCACAAAAAAACATCGCAGCATTATCTTGCCCGCCTTTTTTGGTGTAATTTTAACACTTCATTGGAAGTGAAACGTGTAGTCCACTGCCAGCAGGCTTAGTTGACTCCAGAAACGGCGCTGTCTGCGTCGTCACGTTGGTCTTTATCACCCTTACGTCGCACAAGGTATTGGCCTACCCACTATCAGTCAGCATATAAATTCGTAATCAAGTGCAAAAACAAGAAAGAAAAAAACCAAAAAAAAAACATACGGAATTCGGAGTTTGGCGCCTGCCAAACATCAACGACGCTCAGTCCTGCCTTATAGCACATGAGGCGTACGCTATCCTCGCCATACTTGTGGGAGTCGAACCAATCAAACTCCTCGCCCTTTCTGATGGTGCGGCCAATCTTGACCAGTTCGATATCGTTCTTAGCCCTGAAGTAAAAGCGGTGGCGAGTCGTGGGTTCTTCCTCGAGTTGAGCCAGGAATTCCCAGTCCTCTTCCTTGAACCATTCTTCGCCCACAAGTCGGTTCGCATGGGCGAACCCGTTGAGGAAGAAGGCTCTGTATAGATCGTCGCATTGGTGGTAGGCGGCCCAGATCTTCTCACGATTGTTAGGCAGAACGTGACCATCCATACCAATAAGCAGGAAGTCGTCGGGACGAAGGGCGTTGGCCCAGTATTTCAAGTGTGATAGCGCCTCGGGCCAGGGGTCGTTGCACAATACAGATCCCAGTGAGAGGAAAAGTCTGGGAGACTTGACCCCCTCTAGGTAGTTCATGCCATCTTGGAAAGATCCCCAGATACCGGCGCACGACACAGTCGAGTCAGCAGATGAGTGCTGTTTCACCAGATATCCTATGTTCTGGTGCAACGAAGTCTTGGAAATGTCGAGGGCCAGGTATTTTGTTGATATCTTAGCCTTGTCCAAGGCCGCCAAGAGATGACCGGCCTTTCTCGTATCGCTAATTTGGTCATGTCAGTAACCAGGTAAGCTTACAGTGGGAGTGTGGAGATGGTGGGGGTGGAGGAAGTGTGTTTTGATGTCAGGAAATACTAACCCGGCTCCAAGGTCGACGACAGTCACGCCCTGTTGGAGGCGCGCAGCAATCTTGGCACCGTTTTCGTCGAATAGCTTCATTTCATCGTGGGTTTGGTAAAATTCGGGTGTGAAGATGATTTCATTCCAAATCGGAAGCCCCACGTCGTCGTACAACAATTCGTCTGGCAACACGGGCTTGGCCTTCTCCGAGTACGGGGCCTTGAGCGTCTCAATCAATCGCTCGCTGACAAAGTCATACATGCGACTGCCGCCGATGTCGACGACGGTCCCGTTACGGGGCGCGATGTTATCGACAGCCATTGTTTCGGTAAAGAAGGAAGATCGAAGGATGGTGACGGAGTAGGTTAAGTGCGGGTTAAAGGAAGGCGAGGAGGAAGTGGTAAAGCCAAGCTCGAGCTAAGAGAGCTGGACTTGAAGGTTGGCAACTAGCCTGGAGGATCGTTGTCGGCGGCGCAGGCAAGGGGAATGTTGCGTCGTAAATGGATCGAAGAAGTCGTGGTGGAGAGAGGAGGAAGATCATGCGATTCGACACACCCGCAACGAGATCTTATATACCCCGAGCAGTCGGTACCTCGTTTTTTTGTCCGTGAATCACGTCGGCAAAACCGACCGATCAAAGAGAGAAGAGGGCAGACGGCACACGCGACCGAAGCGGCGGAAGCGACCTGGGAGGTGTGCGTGTTTGTTCACCTGACTAAGAGGGCGAGTTCGCTCCACACAAGAGAGGTACCAGGAACAGCATTAGGAAGCAGAAAGCTCGAGCCTGACTTCTTGGTCGCGCGCGTCGCAGCAGCAGCAGAGAAATTTCAGGCAGTGAATCTCGACGGAACAAATCACGCCCGCCGCGAGAGATGAGATGATGGATGACCTTCGTCGACGGGGCCTAGTATGCGTAGTAATTTGAGGCGAATCTTGGCCATGGCCGGGGCCTGGGCCAGAAGTGGTTCGTCCTACATTAGGGCGATGCATGGAGGGTGGCATTGCTTTCCAACATGGCCGCCCTCCACCGTGACATGGGGGGGCCCGCACCTGCTGGGGAAGAAGTGGTCCTCTTTTTTTTCCCTCTTGTCTCTCTTTTGCTGTCCGTTGTCTCTCTTTTTGTCCAGACTAGCTTGTTTATGACTTCCCGCTAGTCCCCAGTATTGACACTAGCCCGTAACTCACCCTGCCCTGGCAGAACGATTTCTCTTTCTTCATGATCCACTTTGGGCCGGGGCTGGACGGGGTCCAGTTTCGGCTGTCACAATGGGCGGGAAAAAAGCCACACGGAAGGGGGTGGGAAAGGGAGGGTTTCGGAGAATGGACAAGCGGCGTGATCAAGAGAGGGTGTCATCATGGTTGTTGAGCTTGTTCGGCCCCACCGAATCGACACAGAATGCTTCTAATTGAGGACCGTTCCGCCAATCTCCACGTGTCCCTAACCTCACCAGAAGTTTGTCCCCTTAGGCGTCCGACAGTCTGGGAGGCTTGGACGAGGTGACTGGTCACTTTGGCGCTTAGGTCGACAACTGTCGAAGTACTGGCCGTGATTCCCGATCCGGGCGGCTGCACTTCAGTGGCGCTCCCCACCCCCTGCCCTGGAAGAATGCACGTCATGGTTCAAGACGAGACAAGGGCATGACAGGCAGTAGAATAGCGTGGTTTCCTTTGAAAGCTTGATTGGGTATGATGCGATTTACTAGGCTTAGGTGGTGAATCGATTTGATCTTCAATGCAGGCAGACGACGCCAACGCTGTTTCCGGCCTGGTGATGAGGGTTGTGCCGCGACGTCGAGCGAGGTGGGAAAAAAAGAGCGGATCGTTGTGAGTTGATTAGCATGCAAGGCTCGGGACGACTGTGGGGCATGGGGATGGAAACGCAATTAATAACGGGTATATATGTCCATTGAATCTGGAGCCCACTGGGAAACAGCAAAAACACGTAGGCGGGCTTGACCGCTGGTTGAATGGGCATTCAGCTTGTTCTTCAGCCCCAGCACCTGGATCCTTTCTCTCAGCGTCGCCCCGCAAGTCCACCGGCAGGAGATACGTGTGTTACAACATTCAGATCATTATCGCACCTCAACGGCCTGTCACATGGCGGTGGTGGGGTAGGGCACGCCGGGGGACGGCGATGTGGATGTGGATGTGGATGTGGATGTGGATGTGGATGTTATAAATTGTGGATAATGAAGAGTTGGAGTCGGAGTGGATGGATGAAGGGAAGGACACACAGAGGGGGGGTGGAGATGAAGCAGGGGGGTATGGAATGGTATGGAGTAATTGCAGCTGGACGAGGGTGGTGGTGGTGTTGAATTGGAAATAGGTAGCCAGAATGAGAAACAAAGCTCAGACAGGACTAGGACAAGGGAAGGGGGGGCCACCATTGGGACGGCAGTCTTGGGGACATTGACGCGATGCAGCTCTGGGGCGGCTTTATGGAATAGCGCCCGGGTTGTTGGAGATTGCGTTGCGGTGGCGCAGTAGTTGTGTTAACGAGAACTGAAAAAAAATATTCGTCGGGGAATGGGCGGATAAACTGGAGAAGGGGGAGGGGGGGCGTATCTGGCCAATTCGGCGGGCAGGTTGTCGTGGTCCTATGGTGCTGCAGACATGATACATGATACATGATACATGCACACGAGTTGGTTGATAGACATGCAGAAAGCAACCATAGCACCACGGCCAAGCCGCGCCTGGGACAGCATGTGTGGATGTCGCCAGACGTACAGACTAGAGGGATAGGATAAAAATTGTTGGATGAGAAGGGGGGAGGGGCACGAGGCCAAACAGAGGAGGGCATGGGGGGTTGTCATGGTCTTGATGATGCATGCGGTACCTGTTGGGAGACAGAAGAGGGAAAGGATGGGCGTATTTTTGCATCGGTTGGTTGAGCCTTCGAGATCGCGAGCCGCTTGGATTAACCCAGTGCTGCTGCAAGTACCTACATAGAAGGCGGCCGCTATCGATGTCGCAAGCAAACTCTATCTAGTTGCCTCCCGAGGACCCTCAAACCGGGCTACCTACGACGTATGTATCTCCGGGGGGAGGGGCTGGATTATGTGTGCGTGTGTGCGTGCGCGCGCGCGTGTGTGTATGTATGTGTGCGTATGTATGTCTGAAATGTGTCCGTGTGTGCGTGAGGAGGTGAGACCTGCGTTCAGAGCCATTGTCCCTCGGATCTGAGAGGACGAGAAAGGAGGGGCCAGCTAAAAGCAGCAGCAAAGGGCACAGCACTCAGTACAAGACAGAGCAAGGGTCCGGGTTTTTGGGGGGGATGGGATGAGATGAGATGGCGGTGGGCGACCGTCTCTCTGTCTGCATGAATATGGATATACCGTCGCATGGGTTTGAGGTTAATGGTTGTACAATTCGGGCGGATACGACTTTTTTCTCTGGGCGTGTTCCACACTCTTGGGTGGCATGCTGCCCTTGTGCTTCCAAGGGGATGGTGACGAGGATGCCATGGGGGACTGCTACATCTGGTGGCCTGCTGCGTTCCAGGGTCGAACGGTGACGTTGTTTTTCTCCAAAGGTCCCCTTATCCACCCCCGGTTTGCATGACATGGGAATGTTGTCTTTTTGCTCCAACTTCTTTCGGCGCTTCGGTGTGGACAACTGTGTAACTCCCCGGTATCTCTTATCCCAAATTGGTCTGCTCCTGCAGAATCACGTAAAAGGCCCATGACGACTTGATGGAGCTAACGACTCCCCTGACCCAGCCTTATGTTGTGCAAGGCCCCCGCGAAGGGGAAGGGGGGCAGCACTAGGGCTTAGAGGGGGGCTTCGATTACCTACCTATTAGAGCAGCCGTTCCAGCATGGATGAGATCGACAAAGTGGAAGGGCGGGCCAAGCTTTGAACAAACAATGACGGCGGGCCGTGATGACGGTTGATTTCTTGTTGAGAGGGCTTCTTGTCAGGCAGAAAAGCCGATCCCTGGCTCTAACTAATGAGCGCTTCAACACCCCTCCTTCCCGTCCGTCCCGCTCCGCCCCGACGGACGCCCAGGCGGTCGCACTAGAGTACGAACAACAAACTCATCCGAGCTCGGGGGCCATACGCTGTGAGAAGAGCCAGGCTGACCCTGACTTGACTTGCGCTGACCCGCTGGGATGAAGGGGGGGAGGGGGCAGATTTCATACGGGATGGGACCCGGGAAGTCTCGAGGCGGGTTTCCTTTTCTGTTATTTTTATCAGTGTGTGGGCAGGTGCGTGGATACGCGTCTTTGCCCTCCGAGAGCCATGGCCTTGGAGAGAGCCCGAATGGGGTCCATGCCGACCTTCAGCCTCGGCGAACACGGTCCGATCTATCATGATGGGAGCCGCATAGTGGCGAAAAGTCAAGTAGGCGAGTATGCGAGCAGGCGAGCTGGCGAGACAACCGAGGTAGGGCGTCTAGGTACGTACCCAGCCAGCCGCGTCCGGGCGCGAGGTGCACCAAAGACATGGCCAAAAGCCATCACTCGCTCATCCAGCCAGGGATGCGCCATGTGCTTGCTTTTCGTTGCTTCTCCCGCGTCAGACTCGGGCGTTGTGCTGGCCCTCTGCTGTGTGACCCTCCCCTGGGTCCCGATCGAAGGGGTGGCTCTTTTGCTTTCCCGACAGACTGGTAACCTTCATTTCCAGTCCCTCATCGGCTCGTTTCCGAGTGCGTCAAAGGAAGCTCTCATTCGATAATCGCACAGGAGCACCCTCTGAAAAGGTCGACCGCAGCCGTTGGGGTGGCCTGCAAGCGACCATGAGGAGGGGGGCCAGTCAAGGTTGGGGACCGACAGGGGGAGAGCGTGGTCTTGCTTGCTGGACATGGGCATGGGAGCGTGGGAGCATGGGTGTAAGTCAGTCCGGCTGTCGATTCAAATCGGCAACCGCTTTTGCTAGTTGGGGGAAGGTGGGTTTTCCTCGAGAGCGAGCAAGGCAAGTACAACCTGAGAAGCGCAGGCATGAGTGAGCCAGGCCTTCCACCGTGCCCCGGGCGTGCCCGAAGCAACCCACCCCATCATCATGACAGTGCATTGTATTGTACGTCCGGGTGTATTGTGTATGTAGGTAGGTATGTGCGGACGCACATATCTGTCCACCAAGGCATGGCCAAGAAAACCTGAACGGCAGAGACACGGAGGCTGCTCGAGCAACTCGGGCTCGACTCGGCACGGACGGCTGCGTCAAACCCGCAGCTAGGCACACGATATGAATAATGGCTCGAATGGTCGGTCTAGAGCACCTCGGGTCAGCATCAGGTCAGCGCGTTCCGCGTCAAGGGCCTCGTTGTTCGATCCTGCTCGGCCGACGGGAGCCTCGGGACGGCCTGAGCGCCTATACTAGCCATTCCAAATTCCAGGTCTGCTGTGGGATGTGAGACACAAATCCAAGACATTGCCTTTTCTCTTCTCGGATATACCACCAATTGACCAGCTAACACAGTCCATCATCCCCCACTCCGCACACCACTACCTCGTAACTTGTTTTCGCTACCACTGTTGGGTTGGACGGACGGAGCATCCCCATGTCGGCCGTCGCCAAAATCCGCCGACTAAGATGCGAGTTGAGGCCTCGCAGGGTCTCAGAGCCATCTCGGCCGACGCACACTCGGACGAATGAGAGGCCAGAGCAGCCACAGTGCAGAGATTTGAGGGAGTACCCAGGGCTACATCTACATTTCGACACTTATGCCATGCCATGCCATGCCACCACCACTACGAAACACGACCACCACCCCCGACGCCATCGCTTACTAGTTTCGCCAAGGGGTGTGTTATTTGCGAGGGCCACCACAACTGAGAAAGAATAAAAAAGAAATATGATATGACACCTCGCTTGGTTTGAAAATAGGTTTTGGGGATCATGGGTCATGATTTTCCTTTAACAGCCATGGGCTTTTGCTTTTTGCCGCCGTCACATGCCACGTGGAATTTGATGGCTAACGTCCACTAGGAAAATGGGCATCAGAGTTTGACCTGGCTTGAGACGATCCCATTCATGCCACTGCTGCTACACTAAGCTGTTCGCAATTCGGGGGGTGTCTGGGGGAGGAGATACGGCCCTCAGAATTCGTCCATGCTGGAGTGTGGCTTCACATTGGTGCTATTTTGGTGCTTGGGAGGTTTGCACACACACTCGCTAGATAGTTTCCGCACAATGGATCGTCGAGCCGCTGTCGCTCTTGTCCACTGAGGAGCTCTCTTTTTTTTCGGGGCCTTTTTTCATCTTTGTTTCTTTTCTCTCGTTAATTCATGCAGGCTGGCGGATCACACTTCTGCGAGACCGGCAGATGGCCTGCAGTGCCTGCACAGCGTCGCTCTAGGTGGGGAGGCACAGCTGGGTCGACGTGAGGTGAGGGCGACTTGAGCCAGGGTGAGAGTCATCGGCCGGGGCACCATCCTGCAACCGGGAACTTGGTTGCAGGAAGCACACGACCCAGACATAAGCCCCCTGGTGCGGTGACGCAGTGGTGCAGTGACGCGGTCAGCGAGACAAAAAAGTAAAAAAGGGAAATACAAGCATCACCATCTAATACATCCCGTGTGCCATATTGGGATACGATGCATTACGGCTGACACAACTCGGACAATACCTACTCAATGGAGCTCCAGCTACAGCTTCAGCTACGATCTAGTATAGTGCGAGACTCGGCCCAGGTTGCTCTAACGGCCGATGGGGCACGGCACGAAAGCAACGGTGGTGTTGCTAGCGGCCCCCGTCCGTTAGTTGGGCATGGTTTGCTGTCACTCATTCATGACACGGCGCTAGACCCCCATTCCATCCATGCCAGTGCCATGCCATACCATGCTAATGCTATGCACCATGGATGCTGGCGTCAGGTCGCGGGCGGTTAGTGGGCATCTCGAAGAGGCCTAGAGGCATTCAACCTCAAAAACTCAAAGTGTTCTGATGGCTGGCCCGACGTACGCTAACGCTGACGATGCACCAAGAGGGGGCGGGATCCGGCAACCAGCGGCGCCTAGAGATCGTCAATTGGCAATTTGAGTTCATCGCTGCCTCATCCATGCTCCCCGTCGAACCAGTTCCGTTGTCGTTGCAATCGCTTTGGCCCAAGGTGTTCCTCGGGGGAAGTGAGGGGCGCTTCCGGCAGCGGCAACGGCAGCGGCAAGCTGTCACTGTCACCCTGAGGTCGGCCCATCGGACCACCCAGCTCCGCAACTGCGCCGTTGCCCTCTGGCACTGACGCTCGGCGCCGAAGCCGTGCCCCGTCGTGCTCGAAACCCCCTCCCTTCGGCACGGCCACGGCAAGGCCAGCTACCGGCTCTGGCCCCCGGAGGCGCGTGTCTGCACCTGCGCTGCGCTCAACGACAGGGCCGGTCAAGACACAGCCGGCGGCGTGGTGCGCGATGCCGCCTGTGTCTTGGGCCGCATTGACGATTAACGCCCTCCTGCATCCAACACACATCGTTGCTGATGCTGCCGGCCGCCGGGCCCAGACCGGGGATAGCACGCGAGCGAATAAAACAGAAGCGTTGAAAAAAAATGGGAAAACGGAAAAGGAAAGCAAAATTAGTTGGTTTAGCACATACAAACAGAGCATAGTTCGAGAAGACCCCGTGGGATGCGGGATCCGTTGAAGATAGCTACGTAAGCGCGGCCCCAGATATAACAAACATCCATGACGAAAACAACCGCCCACGCCGTCCGGCAAATAGGGCACCCGGCGCACGGCCACAGGGGTCTAAGAGAAGCGCCCTCCAAAGGACGCTCATCTATCTAGCTTCATTAGCCCGGACGGGCCGAGATCAGCAAGTACACGTTGGGGCTGCACCGCTGTCCCGTTGCATTGTCCAATCGATGACACAACGAATGAGGCAGGTTGCCGTCGGAGGGGCGTGGGGAGACAATTGAGGAGACAACAAGAAACAAGAAGAGAGAAAAAAAAAAGTATGCTGTCTGCTCTCGCGGAATCGGAGCCGGGAGAGGGGAACCCACGCTGCCGGAGGGTACATAGTGCATATGGCAGGGCCTCTCTGTGGCCCTATTCATGTTTGGTTGTTTCCTCCTGGGTCCCATTGGGCGGCCATTTGGGCCGTTTCGAACCGGCCGAGCAACGTATTCGTTTCGGGGCGAATAGCAATACATGGTTGAGCGGGTCGAAACCGCGCGACGTCTGCAGTTCGGCAAGAGAACAAACGATCCCAGGCCCCCTGTATACCTAGCGCACCCCTGACAGAAGAAGGAGGACGAAAAATTGAATATGCCAACATAGGCGCGGTCAAGAAAATTACCCGCGGTCCCTATGGGGGCATATACCGCGCTCTGGCGGTTCAGTTGCTCAGTGGGTACGCACAAGAAACGGCCCTGCGCACAGCACTCTGGCGATGAATGGTCTCAGGCTTGTCAAAAATGAACCGACACGCTACTGAGATGTGCCCTTGCGCGAATCCTCTCTCTCTCTTTTCTTGTTCCCCTCCCCCATCAGTCCATTCCGCTTCCGGAGAAAGTGGGCTACGGTTGGGGGTACTGGTCCTGTGATGTGAAATCAAGGCCGCATGATAGCTGGACGGTGTCGAGATTTAGCCTAAGACGGACCCCCTTCTTCCCCACGATGCTACGACTGCCCCCATTCATCGCGAGCTGCACGAAATTCACCATGGGTCCTAAAAAGCAGGAGGGGAGGAAATTTGTTCACGATGCGACGGCAGGACCCAGAAAGAGGGTCATCACAGGGGGCGGACCGTAGGCGAACGAAAGACCCAATCGACGACGGCCCGTTGCCGAGTCCGAAACTTGGCTCCAAACCCGACTAGTTGAGGAACTAGTCGCGACCCGGGCGATGCATGTTGGTTACTCGTTTCAAGGCCGTTGAAATGCGCGCTGGTTTCAACTGTGCTGGCGTGCGTACATACACACATACATACATACATACATACATACATACATAGGCTGTCTCCATACTTCGCATTGACCCGTTTCTTGCTGTCGCCAAGCCTGCCGTCTGTGGAGGGCATGTCGTCAATTTGATTTACATGAGCAGCAAAAGGGCGGTTGAAAACGAGCAAGATCCCCGTTGGAGAAGGAGAGAACAAAAGAAAAGAAAAAATTTAATCCCTGTGCAGTATTGTGGATCTCGACAGGTGGCTACCCGACGGCTCGAGAGCCGCATTTTAAGCCACGTCAGTGTTGGCAGATGCAACTGTGTGGGAAAACATGCCGTGCTGTGGGGGAAACAATTGAGAAAAGAAAGGAACGGGCCGCTAGGGGGTCAAAGGGCAAGCCAAGAGATGATCAAATACAAGTCCAATTAAAAAAAATATTGGTCAAGGGCGTAACAAAAAAAAATTTAAGCCAAAAAATACTTTCTCCAACATGTCTTGGACGCCTTGACCCTAGTGGGATCAAAAAGTATTGGACCCCCCTGTCATTGACCAGGGTGTTATTCCACACCATTTGTTCAGGGAATGGGCTGGTTAATTCTGGCGCAATGCCAGGCGTCTTTCTGGAGCAAACAATTGGAGACAAACATCGACTATCCAGTTTTGACACCGGCAACCCCAATCGCAAGGGTTTCCCTCTATTATGTCCCAGATGCTAGCCTAATTTATGCACACCCTTATGTCAGGTTGCAACACGTCAAGGCCGGGTGGCTGACTCGTCAATTCCACTTATCCGACTCTTTGCGCAGGGTGGCCGCCGAATTGCCTGCCTATTCCAGTGACCCCGTCCAATCGTGACGAATCCGGGCGCCGTTGTTGAGCTTGACCGAAAGATACTACTTGCTCTCTAGTCTCCCGTCACACCTGGCATGCCCTTCTTGTCAAGCATCTCCCTGCCAGAAGTTGACCGTCACATTCCCGTCCACACCCCCCTCGTCACGCCCGATCTACGACTCCCAGAACCCAGGGAAAAGATACTCAATCTTCTTCATCGTCTCGGGGTTACGGCCTTCGGGTTTGGTCATGAACTTGACCGCTCCCTGAGAGGCACCTTCCCAACGCTTGCCCGAAACTAGGCCGCTGTGCTCCTGCTCAGTGAGGCGATCGAGAACACCAGCAACCAGGCGCTTGGCGTTTTCGACATTGGCATGCATGCACTTGATGACCATCTCAACATTGACGTCCTCGAAAGAGTGCCAGCAGTCATAGTCGGTGGCCATGCAGATGACCTGGTAGGCCATCTCAGCCTCGCGGGCGAGCTTGGACTCGGGAAGGGTCGACATGTTGATGACAGATCCTCCCCAAGATCGGTACATGTGCGACTCGGCGCGAGTTGAGAATTGGGGTCCCTCTGTCAGACATCTGTCAGATTTGTGTCCATAAAGCTTAGCCTTGAATATTCTATCTTACCCATAACGATGAGGGTGCCCTTGCCGTGCAGGACAACGCCTTCACCTTCAAGCTCCTTGGCGCAGGTCTGGACTACGCTGGCCAGGCCGGTATCGAAGGGATCAGCGAAGCCGACATGGCCAACAATGCCGTCCTCGAAGAAGGTGAAGGGGCGGATGCCCTTGGTGCGGTCGATGGCCTGGTCGGGCACTACAAAGTCCATTGGCTTGATATCCTCCTGCAGCGAGCCGACCGCCGAGAAGGCGATGACGCATCGCACGCCGATGTGACGCAGAGCAGCAATGTTGGCCTGGTTGGGAACCTGGTGGGGGGGGAACTGGTGGTGTAGGCCATGGCGGGCGAGGAAAGCGACGTAGGTGCCCTTGTGTTCGAGGATCTGAATCGGCGATGCGGGCGCGCCCCAGGGAGTGATGGGGTTGAGGACGGCCACGGGCTTAAAGCCCTCGAGCTTGCCAAGGCCGGTGCCGCCAATGACGGCAATGTGGACGGGCTCTGTGGGAGAGGTGTTTAGCTATTTTCCATGCCTGTTTCGGATGCCTTGGGTGTCTTGAAAGGATGGAGGAGGGGGGAAGCGTGGAGGGGGGAAGGATGGAGGGGGAAAGGATTGACGCATCACACACGTACGGTCAAAGGTCGTAGGGAGATCACTCATCTTGGCGGTTGAGCTGGAGGACGGAGCTTGGTTGCGAGATTCCGGTGAGGACTTCGGGGAGACGAGAGGGAATTCTGTCTTCTCTTGATAATGCTGACGCCCAAGAACGCGACAGACGAGACTTTTTTACCCCACCATCAATGGATGCGGTTGAGCTTTGCGTGATGGAGGGGTCGTGGGCCTCATGCTACCTCGCTATTGGCCGAGGGCTTCAAGACAAGGTGAGCGTTTTGCTTCCCTGTGTAACCAGCAGGTAAGTTTGAAACTTTGTAAAAGTTTCATTCTCATTTTTCTACTGCGATGAGGTATTTGAGGGTTGGTCTCAGGTGCGGTTTCATTACCCAAAATCCTCTGTATCTGAAAAGCCCGGGCTTTCCGTCTCCATCTCGGAGAATATTGAATGTAGGGTAAGGAGGGGCCTGGATGTGGGATGCTGGCTTAACCCTCTCTCATGATGACATCACGGTATTTTCAGCAACGGAAAATTTCCCCATGAGCGCCCTAGAATAATCCTACCCGGACGATCCAGATTTAGGATCTCGCGGGAACCATCCAGTGAGATACGAGATGCAATGTTACCCAGGTGTGGCGAATTTTTGGTTCGAGAGTACCTCTGAGAGCTGTCCGATACACAAATACTTGGTGCACGGAATGAGACGAGACCCCGCACACACAGCGAGGCAAACTCATTTCATAGTCAGCCCGAATACCAAGCGTTCCCGTAGGCAGAATAGCAAATGCGCAGTTGAAATACACATGGAGCCACGGCGTTTATTCAACTGCAGCTGCAAAAAATATCCATTGCAAAAGTTTTTTGGAGTACCCCTCCACTTTGCCACGGCCGTCATGGCAACTTCGAGGCGCTGGGCTTTTTGCTTACCAACCCCGCTAAAATTTTCCAAACGTCGCTCGCTCCACAAACTGAGAAACGCAACGTACTCCCACAAACGTTGCCGACGGCGCCGCATCGCAGCTTTGAGATGACCACTGAGGACGCGATGACGCGATTACCAGACTACGTGAACGTGCCCGCCGACGGCCTCGAGGACGGCCCCGGCGAGACCATCGAGGAGCGATGCTTCTCGGCGGCCCTCATCTGCCTGGAGGGGCACTACACACAGTCGCCTCCCATGGGCCCCCAGACGGCGGCCAGGGTGAGCTCCATGATCTCAAAGACACTGGAAAAGACACACACTCTCAGAAAGGCTCGGTATGTACTGCTGCATCGACACGGGGTGAAGCGTTGGCATGGGGGGGGGTGGGTGCCGACATGGGGTGAACGGCGGCTAACCAATGCAATATAGAGAAGCGCTCTCAAGGAACGTAGCTATCTGGATCTGGCTCACTAGAATATTCGCGGCTGCCATCCCCAGCCTCACGACAAGGTCCGTTGGGCCACTGTCGAGCCTGAATGACCCGGAGAAGGGCGTCACTCCGCAGGAGAGCACGGCTCTCATCGTCATGAACCACGCATCCATCAAGGATGACCTGGGCACCTTGATCAAGCTCATGCATATTGCACGAAATTTGCTTGTCAACGCGGAGCCTGAAGTGCCTCAGGACATTTGCGCGGCTGTTCACTTTGACCAGATGGTTTACCAAACCATTATTCTCTGTGTCAATGTGACGAGCAAGGGCTACGATGGCGAAATCTTGGACGAGACTCAGAGACTAAAGCTTGGCGATATCACGGAACTATGTATGCTCTACCCGTGCCCCTTTCTGATTGTGTTATGACTGACAACCATAGACAAAAAACTTCTCGTTACATCGCTTCAGCAGGCTCACAACTGGACCGCGAAACACGACCGGAACAAAATGTCGTTTTGGTTCGACGTGCTATTCGACGACGACGGCGCCCTGTCTGGCTCCGAAGAAGGGATGGGTGATGGCTCAGGATTCCATCCAGATGTGGCAAAGCAGCAGGTCCAGCACTGGCTTGACCGTAACTCAAAGATGTGCGACACCGCCCGAAACCTGCTGAAAGACTATGCCGAAAACCAGGCAGACAAGCCCCCAGGAAACCTTGCACCTATCCGCCCTCTAGCATGGAACTGGCTGCCCGATGGTTCTGTGGATGTTCCCGGCGATGTTAGCAACAGCGAAGAAAAGATCAACCCGGTATGGAAGCCGGATGAGACAGACAAGTTTGAGCAAGATCGTGCATACGGTCGAGTGTCTCGTGAGATTGATACCTGGTGGCTTCGCGCCCGAGATCCCAACTATGAGGATTGGGTTGTGGGCATGCCCTCTGTGGAGTTTGCTCAGAACCGCACAGAGCACTGTCGCAATAACCTGGTGCATCGATATGCTCACTCGTATGGAGCGGAGCATTCGCCGCCTCCAGGAGTCGTCGAGGAAGAAATTTCGGACCACGAACATTGCCCTCATTGCGAACATTGCGATCACGATCACGACGACCACGACCATGATCATGACCATGGCCACGATCACGATCACGATCATGAGCATGAACATGAGCACAACCATGAGCACAACCATGAACGCAACCATGAACATAACCATGAACACGCCCATGAGGGTGACCACGAGCATGATGATGATGAGCACAACCACGAGCACGAGCACGAGCACGAGCATGATCACGAGCATGACCACGAGCATGATCACGAGCATGACCATGACCATGATGATGAGCACGACCATGACTGCGAATGCGAATGTGATCATCACCACCACCACCATCATCACCATGATCATGATTATGCACATGACTATGTTGAGGATATGATGGATGACGATGAAGCTGACGACGACGAATCTTACGGAGAGGGCCCCTTGACTGGCCTACTGACGGAGGTTCCAAACATTCTCGATCCCAAGCAGATTGAGGCGTTGCATATGATTGTCAAGTCGTGTATCCTGGATAACGCCGGCTCAGGCTTGACTCGTGCAGGCGAGAACCTCCAAAAGACGAGGTGCAGAATGTTCCTGGCTCTGGATTGCGGAAAGAGTCTGCTGCGAGAGATGCTCGTCTTTATTGCCGTGTGGGAGAAGGATGAGCAGTCTCTCATCTTCCAGGTCACTACGCAGATCATCGAAGCACTCCACCACAGTGCACTCATCCCGTATGCTTGGAACTCGCTGCGCATACCCAAAGACATTATCTCGCCCGCACAGACAGTCTTGCTGCGACTGGTCAACCACATGTTCAGGGCTCGAGTCAACAACCCGTCTTCTCAAGAGTCAAAGGATAATACCCGAGACATTAAGTTGGTCCACTTCTTCTTTAGCTTCTTCCGAAGCCGCATTGTTCCCGAGTGTGCCGCTCTCATGCACTTGCAGGCACAGATTCGCGAGGAAAACTGCGATCCTTCTGAGTTCCCTGTCGACAGTTGGGACATGGAACGGGCCAAGGACGGCCTGGCGCAGTATCTTGACTTCCTGACCACAGTAGCCGAAATGATGGACACGCGAACGAAGCTCATTGAGTGGGAGGCTGTGTACGACTTGATAACGATCCTCAGCGGACTCGAGGCTGGTGTGCCAAAGAAGCCCTTGATCGAGTTGCCCAAACGATCACCACGTGGCGACAACAACGCCAACCCTATGGTTGAACGGCCGTACTCGACCGGGGACGAGAGCCTATCTCCATCCCCACCGCCCCCGCCTCTGCAGGAGCCCGCTCACAAGTTCCCCTGGTCCGGGATTAAAGGGCAAATATTCACAATCATTGCTACCCTGCTGCAGCCGCCACCGGGACAGAGCAGTCCTGGAAATCCGGATGTACAGATGCAAATGGTCAAGTACAACGGGATCGTGCCGTTGCTCAACTGCTGTGCCTACGACGACCACAATCCCTTCGCAAAAGAAAGAGTCACTATTTGCTTAAAGTGGCTGCTCGATGGGTGCGAAGCGGCCAATAACTTCTTTCGAGAACTGGTGAATTTAGCGCCGCAACCGAACCTTAGGCCGCCACCAGGAGGAACTACCGTCTCCACCATTCGTGTTGACGGGATCCAAGGCGAGGTGAAGGTTCAGGTCCGGTCCAACACTGCCGGGCCCGCCGCCTCAGACGTGGAGGATGTTGTCGGCGGCACGGGAAGACTTAACCTTAATCACCCAAGTGGGAGGGGCAGTCTCGAGGACGACTTCATGGCATAATAGGTGCCGGAGGTGGCAGGTTTCGCCGCTCACCAATATAGCGCACTCTGGGGCGTAGTTGAGGCGGGCTGAACGGTAGGTGGCCTCGCGCCCCATGACCGTCCATGACGAAAGAACTGTAAAATATGTGGAATGGATGCAAGCGCGGATTACATGGCCGTTTTCCACAGGGATTTAACCCACTTACCGGTCAAGCTGGTTGGCGGGAACACGGGGGCTTTATTTGTAATTTTAAATTCCAAAACGAGCCCATCATAAGGGATTTCAACAAAAACCCAACTATTTTCTCTCTCGTTTATTTTATTTACGTGGGTGATCCTTGCTAAATACAACGCCCTTGGAATATGGTGACTTGGTTGGTTATTCGGCGGCGTACTGTGCCGTTACTTATTGGTACCAACTGTTTGACCACACACGGCAGACTGCTGCTTTCTGGGAACCACTTCATGGGCACGAGGAACTGCTCGCCGTGATTTTTGGGCTCTGGCCCAGATTTAGCGCCCCTCAAACGTTCGAACAGCCAAGGGCTCGTCGAATCGAGGGCCTCAAATCTGGAGGTGGCGCTGGGCCAGCCAGCCAGGTGTACTTGTGAGGGTCTTATCAACCCCCTCCCGAACGAGAGCCCGCACACCACCAACTACTCCCCTGCCGCCCCCCAGTCCATGAGTGATGGTGTCCGCCCCCTACCCCGGCCAAGATCGCCGGCTTAGGTGATGATCCCCCAAGCCTCATAGGGCCAACCCATCAACTGGCAGCTTGAGGGGTATCGATACTTTTCTTTCTTTCTCGTGTCTATTCAGCCGCAGGGTGACTGGTTTGGTCGAAGTACTGCCTCTGTCGCTTTTTTCTTTTTTTCTTGTTACCCGACCTCAGCAGGTAAACGAAGCCAGCGTGACCCGTCTTCCCGATAGGGTAAACGAGGCTGCGGGGGTGTATACTGCAAGTGACTTGGTTAGCCCTGGAGCCACCCATGTGCCCTTTCTCTGGTGAAAGGCCGGTTTCAGAACCCGGTGGACGAAGAGAAGAGGACTGACTGGTCTGCAAACCATCGACCCCGAAAATCTCTTCAGCGTAAGGCAGTGGTTCCCTGGCACAGCAGCTTCTGGATCAGATCCCCACGGGGGCTATGACCAGCTAGATCGAGCCTTCAACCATAAATTCCGGCAGTTGTCGCTGATCATAGTAGGCCTTGCCTTTCTGGGTGGACAGTCCACTGACCCTGCGGAAAAGCAATGGCAAGCATACCCGTAGGCGGAGGGGCTGATTGGTTGGTTCGGGGCAATCCCATTTCGTCCAACCGCCTGCTGTCATTCACCTCGCTGCATCCCACCTAAACCAGCCCCGCGGAGTTGAGAATACTGCAGGGCGTCTCTGGCCTTGCTTCGGAGGGACGATACCAGGCCGCTTGGCGGAGGATTTTTGCCAATGCGCTCAGCTTTGTTGGCAGCCAACTCCCAAGCCGAACAAGGCGCGCAGGCCGTCGGCTGCAAAGCCTCGGGAATCAGCTTAAAAAAAAGTGAGACTGAAGACGACTGTGGCGAATTTTTGGGACGGCGTGCTTTCAGGTCCATATGCAATGCAGGCACTATGGCGACTTTGCCATTTCAGCGCATCTGCCTTCATACTGTCTCTGCCTCAGGCCCAGGACCAGTTTGTGGTGGCGCCCGGGGGGGTGGGCGACTGATGCTTGCTGCGCGGATGTGTTCAGACGAATATGTACTGTGGGATGAGACATTGACCAAGAGAGGGAGGGAGGATGATCCTGGGCCACATGCTGGGGGAGCCGGCCATGCACGCGCACAACACACACACACACACCTCTGCTTTAGGTGTCCTAAATAGTGACAGAACGAGTCTACTTGGTGTGTTACCTGGTAAAAAGGGAAAGGAAAGAGGCTCTACCTTGACCAGTGTCATCTACCCCACCACACACCACCTTCCGCAATATTGGATTAGCTGAAAGAAGCCCTGGTGGTCGGGCCAAGACAGCCTCTCAACGCTCGCATCTAGATGCATATGCGTGCGAATGCAGTGAAGGTGCTCTCTTGGCCTCTCAAAAGAAGCCTTGATCCCTGGTGATTTCTTGCTGGCGCTTCCGCTGCGGCCCGCCCGCGCCCGTCTGGACCCTTACTTGTCCGCTTGTCCTTCTCCCCTTGGCGGGGCTTTCCCTTTCCATCGGGAAAAGATTTTCTTTGTCCTCTAGACTCGACTCGACGGCTGTTGAGCGGCGCCGTGGATGCGGAGTTTCAGCCGAGTAACCGGGTCGGAGAAGGTGCCATTGTGCGTGTATGTTGACAAGGGGGGGCAGCCCAGCCTCGTCAGGCTCTCAGCTATTGCGTCCCACCATGCCCTCTTGGAAGCGGAGGCTGAAGGCTAGAGAGTTATTTGTCATGCTCACCTGTGCAGGCGGTCGAAGGCCATCTCTGCACGAGGCAATGGGCATTGGTAGGGTCTGTTCTAGACCTGTTCAGGGCAGAGGAGATGGGATGGAGTATGCTCACTGGAGAAAGGGCTTCCCCTCGGCCCCGTTTCTATGCCAGCCCAATTGATGCAGCCGAGAAAGCGACCACCACCTGGCCATTGTCGAGACGCAGAACTGGCACCGTCACTATCTAGTGGATAGCCAGCCCGCCCTCATGAGCGTCAAGGTGCAGCCTGTCTCATCCGGACCCCATGGTAATGAAGATGGGGGCAGAGAGAGAACTGGGACCCTGGAGCCCTAGACAATCTGCTCCCCTCGTGCAAGGAATTCGAACCTAGACTCCTCATCATCTTTCTTTGCTGCCAAAGCCAGTCTTCGCTCCCCAAAAGACGTGCACTCCCCGCCATACCCCAGGTCAGCTCCACGTACCTATACTGGGACTGCCACGGCAATTAGATGGGCATTGGTGGCCCGGCACTACGTCAGTTGAGCCGCCTCGAAGAGCCCGACATCAGTCCCCCCTCCCTCCTCTCATCGTGCCCTGCGGCTCCGGCATCGACTCTGCTCCTCTCGACGATCCCAACACCTGGACATCCAGTCTGCCCTCCTAACCATGTCCAAAAGACGCCCATCTCCTCTCCTGTACAAGAAAAAAAGCCCGGGCTATGGCTAAGACCGAGATCCAATCATTGCGCTCTTGAGGATTAAAATTTCAAACTGAATCTTCCTTTCTAGTGGTGCTGCGCCGAGGCACCTAGTCGCCTCGCATGCCCACTCCGCCATTTTGCGAAGGACACCCTAGCCCCCCTGGACGTCCAAAATTTGACGGTGAGAGGCCATATGAGTGGTGAGTGAGTTCTTTCATGGAGGACTTTAAACCAGACTTGTCCCTTTTTGCTGGGGTAGGCAGCGTTTCTTCACACATGCGTGAGGGGGGTCGCGGCCAAGCCCCCCCGACACTCCGTCGGTGCACACCCAAGGTTGACTGGGCTACTGTTTTCCTTCTATCTCTCTGTTTCTCCCCATCGTTGCTTGACTCTTGTATTTCGGCCAGGTCCGGCCCTCAGCATCTTTATCCCCTTACCTGCTGGCCACCTCGACCAACGTCTATATTCCTCCATATCATAGTCACGTTTCTTGTTGCACATTCATTCTCACTTCGTTTCTATTAAAACAACTCTTCTGGAATAGAGAGATCAGGGGCTTCACGACGGAGAGACCCTGCAAGGGGCCTCAGTTATCACTCCTTCACCAAGCAGCCCTCGATGATCATCCACTTTACTCCCTGGTATCCTCCTTATCATCACAGTGGTGGGACAAGTATCAAAGAGAATACGCCTAGATCGCATGCCTCGACGCCAACGAAGACGGCAAACATCGTCGAAATTGACCGGGACTCCCGACCAGCCCGACTCCGTCATCTCTGCTGCCTCCGAGCGGAACCTCCCCGGAGCTGAACGCGCCATCCTGAATCTCGTCGCCGGGAACATGGTCTGTCACGACGAAGGTAAGGGCAAAGAGGGCCAACGTCCGCAACCCTATCGCGCCCTTGCCCCTCGCCTTCCCTTGCAAGGTGACACGCATAAACCACCTACAACCGCGCCAAAGCCCAGAGCACGTCGTTGGGATCAAGGGCCGGGTTTCTGTCAGATTAGGATGCAGAATGGTAGCTTCCTACACTTTCCAGCTACCACTAGGCTTACCAACAGCAAGTCGCTCACCGGCATCAGACTCGAGGGCGCTCAGCTTCTTGGCTGTGAAGTAGAGCGCTTTTCGGTTAAAAAGTATCGGTATTACCCAGAATCACCGGGATCGAAATCATATAAGGCTATTGGCCGGGCTATCCTATGCTTCAAGACGACTAACGGAGAGACTAAGAACCTCGAGGCGTTTGTATGGGAGGATAACTTTCCGTTTGATCTCTTGGTTCTTAAAAAGTTCGTCCAAGAGATTGTATTCTTTCCCGGTAAGCCATAGTCCCTGGGTTTGTTGGCTTATGTGCTAACAAGCTGCCTCGGTTTGTGTTTAGAAACTGTTGCTTCATTTCCCGACCCAACTCGCAGTGCATCGATGCCAGTCAACCTTTACAGCCGTGATGCCATCTTCTCAGCTACTACACAACCTCCAACTGTCATACCCCCCGTCCAAATGCAAGGAGGGAGCGTCGCCGGTGGGTTTGAAGTACCTCACGGCCCCAGCCAACAGTTTGCCAGCAATGTCAATTTGGGACAGAACCCTGCAACCCTGGGCATCGGAGGTTCTCCCTTTGTCCAAAATACTCTTCCGCAGAGTATGAACGAGCCAAATAACCAATGGTTCACTTCGCAGCCCCCCTTTCAGGTCGCTCACACAGGAGCTTCCGAGATGAGCTATAACATGCACTTCAACATGCCTGGGCTGAGTTTCCAAACCAGTTCCCACAATGTTCTGGAAGAAGACTGTAGAACTCCACAGCAAATGGCAAGCATGTTAACCAGCCTGGATAACCCCTCACAGGCCTCTGCTTCGGGTGACTCTCTGGCCCTTGACACTACTGTGCCTATTGCCGATGGGACTGAACTGGACAACCAAGTCAATACGCTTCACCAGGTCCATGTGGACATGGACGCTAGGAGAATGGTCGAAAGTTCGTCGGCCATTGATCCACGACTCCTATGGTGGTCGGGCGCAAATTTTGGAGTTATGGGTAGCCCAAAAGATAATTCTGGCTCTATGAACTGAAATTTATCAGAATGGGGGTGAATGTGGAAGGAGGGATCATCGGGGCTGAGTTTGACGATGGAACAGGTTAAGTATTCGCTTGCTTTATTCTTTTGCCTAGTATTATTTGAAGACCCGCTTGTGTTTGTCAACTTTCTTCGTTCAAAGAGATGGAAACCGTGCCATGATAGTTGGCCTGTGCATAATTTGGCACGTCCCATCAATCACCCCGTCATCCTGAAATTCCTCCTCCCTGCACACGGACAGCATTGCTGACGGCGGGGTTCCCAGCACGAAGACGTCGGCCGCAATATCACCGAGGCTCTGCCAGAATCCAGGTCCTTCTTTATCAACACCATGCGAGCCTTATCGATAACAGAATAGTTGATGGCCTACTGATTCCTTGGATGAACTAGAGACTGCTTTCCACCTGCTTTATCCAAGCCTTTCAGATGTGACCAGTGCAATCCGCCCCGGCGTGGGCGGCGTGGGCATGGGCATGACCACCGGGTCGCCAGTTACAAACTCTGCGGGCTGGTTTAGCGTATCCACCTAGAGCGGCTTCAGGGGGGACGATCAGTATTGTAACGGCTCCCTCCAGCTCTTCCACGCAAAGGGGGTTATCTTGACCATGACCTGGGCCAACACGATACGCTCAGCACAGCAGACTTGGCACGACTAGAATATCGTGACATAAAGCTTAAAATCCCATATATCTTCAACGAATCCATGTAATCCTTCTTTCTCGAGTGTACGTAGATCCAAGTTATAAATTGATAAAGTGCCTGGCCCAAACATTCTCCTCACACCTCCCGCAGCGAGAAATAAGTACTGAAAGTAAACCTCTTGGCCAAAGGTTTGATTTGTTAGTCATTCAGGTCGTTAATCTTGTCTAATCGCCTACAGGGTTCTTCGCTGAAGAGTGTTTTGGTGTGTCACGCTTTCCCGCCGCCTGTGTGGTTCCCCCAACCAACATCCGTCTCAATGTACGTCATCCAAAAGACCGAGCGTTGCCTACCGTTGCAAAGGCACAGCGTCTCATTCAGCGGAACGAAGGTGCGTGAATTACGAGCTCGAGTATGCCCACAGTATCAGCCACCATCAGTCATTTGTGAAAGCGGCCCGGAAAGTAGGAGCCCCTTGATACGGGGATATCACATGGAGAAGAAGCCGGCGAATAGCCCCTTCATTACCAACCAGACCCACGAGCTTCGGATGTGGTTTGCCTGTAGAGGACCGTCCCGGTCCCAATTACCGAGAGTTGATATCACAGTGGGCAAGAGAAAAGTAACTCTGGATGTCATTGCGTGAGCTTGATCGGGAAGGTTGTAAGAAGAAGAAGCCGAGCAAGGGATCAGGGTTGAGAGCCGTAGACGTTGGATGCCAAGTAATTCAGACGTGTACTTGCATAGCTGACCGGTCCTCATCACGCTACGGGCAGGGTCATCGTAAAAAAGACCAACATCACATGGGGAAAGAGTATCATGATATGTGACTCTCTCTGTCTTTTTCTCCATGTCTCCCTTGCTTCGATAGGCTGTGAAACCTTGGATGGAGTAGGAAAGGAAGAAGGAGGGGGGGGGGGGGGGGGGGGGAAGAGAAAGAGAAGCAACTGAATCCGTAAACGATAGACAAGGGAAGAGAGCGAGTGGAACCTCCCACCCCAAAAAGAGGCAATGGAGCCATTCAACCCCTGGCGATGCGTTCGTCCGTCTGCATGGCCATGGGCATCGCCGAAAACATGACAAGTCAGCTCCTTCATGTCGCTCTGCCGCGCGGTAGTAGCCATGGGCCGTCCGGGGACCCTGTCTCACCGGTGTCACTTGGCATGACGGGACCCAACGATTTGGATCGGCCTAGAGAAGGAAAAGGGAAGGGATGGGGTGGGGAGGGGTGGTGATGGTGGTGGAAGGATGGAGGGGAGTGTAAGAGCGTAGAAGGGGAGGGGGGGGGAGGATTGGGCTGAGCTGAGTTGAGGGAGGGACAAGGTAGACGAGAGAATGGTAGCAAGGAGGAGCGAGTGGTGAGAATGATGGTTTTTTTTTGGTGGTGGGAGGGTGTGTGATGACAATCTACCGGCCGCGGCAGCACGTATCGAGAGATTCAAACCTCAGCTGCCGATGGAGACTGACTTTACGGGCCTTTTGGACCGCTCCGTGGCCCGGAACCATGTCATGGGCTGCGACGTGACGGTGGTTTATCTTGGTTCCCGCTGAGGCTCGCTCGATCGCCTGCTGCTGGTGCTGCTGCTGATCCAGGGCGCTGGCACCGCCGCCGCCGCCGCACGTAATCCTCCCTCCACCAACCCCCTCCAATGTATCCCCGTCCTCTATCTTTTGCTTCCTCATGCTCCTCATGCTTCTCCGCAGCCGCGGCCGCCCTCTCTCCACGAGAACTGGACAATGAAGCGGAAGAACACACCTCTTTCGGTACGATGATAGGTAAAATAGAGGGGTGGAAGAGGGGCGAGGGCGAGGGCGAGGGGAGGGGAGGGGGGTGGACAGCGGCCGGTGTGCTCTGCCTTGCTTTGCTTCTCATCGGTAGGACCGGTGAGCAGCGTGAGCAAGTCATGCTTGCATCGTCCCGCAATGTCCGTGGGGTGGGAACGACGGGGACATTGAAGAAAGAGCAGCGCAGAGGAAGGAGAGGGAGGGGGGGTAGGGAAGGAGGGAAGGACCGAGGGAGGGACCCGACGATGGGCTTGCTGTGCCGTGATGAGGCTGTGACGAGCAACCGGGATTGAGCCTCATTACTGGCCGTTTCTGGGTCCTTGCTCTCTGGGTCTCTGGGTCTCTGGGTTTCTCTGGGTCCTGGCCTCTTGGGCCCTCCCCCGGAAAATATGCCCATGTGTGCGAAGCTCCCAAAACCCCGGCCGATCCTCTCGGGAACCATGGAGGCGTCGGGATCGGGAGCGGGTCCAAAGAACCACACAACCTCCGCGCCAACTGGGCCCCCCCCCCCCTCCCCCTCCCTTCTCAACCTACGGCAAACGTCGCCTTGTACATTGCCCTAGCCCATTGATCTCATCCATTAGCGGAGCGCTCCACGATGCCCATGTTGATTCACATAACAAACTCTGTCATTTTCTACTACATGACACTTCCCCTACCGGTTCTTGGGCAAGCAGCCACCTTCCTCCTTCAACCCTGCCTCCGCCCGCAATTGGGCCGCCTCTGCCTCTCCGTGCCTCTCTGAGTCGTCATCCACCCTAGCAATGTGAGGAGTCAAGTCCATTCTCGTACGTCTACATACTATCTCGCCATAGAGTTGCCCTAATGGAACCATATCCTTGTCATTTTTGCCAATTTTTGCCAATTTTTGCCATTATTACCAAAAGCGCTCCGAGGTTTCAGTTTCAACCTTCTAGTTCCATTCGTATTCCACCCCCGTTTTGTGTCATCTGCATCTTGACTGGAACATCATGACTGTGAAGAGTTATCATTTGTGCCCTGTCTAACCCGGCTCCACTAGAGATACCAACTAACTAACAAATTTACATCCATCCAAATCCATAACGGGAAATGTTGCCGCGACCCAAAGTTAAACGAGACAATTGTTTCTATTCCTAACCCCAAACACCTAGCAGTGCATTCCTTCCATGGCTCAATCGTGACAATGAAGTTTGGGTATCGAAATAATCCTGTGTGCCCATATCATCCCTAACAAATTGTGTTTCATGCTTCGTGGTTTAAAAGACAAACAAAAAGAAAATAGGAATAATAAAAAAGGAATATTTGAAAAAAAAAACATATTTTGTTGCCGATGAAAAAGGAAACCGTGACACGTCCCCGGAGGCATCTCATAGATCTGGAATGGTCCTGCCTTGATTCCGATTCAAGAAAGAAAACAAATCTGGAGCTTCGAATCTGTAAAAAAGTTTCGTGGCGAGGCTCTTAGTTGTACTCGCATTGGAAGCCCACCGAATACCGAGCCCCGCTAGCGTCTGGCGGAACAGGGATTATGGAGAGAAGATTAGTGAAGCGATGTCCATTCTTCCGAAAGTTCGTGACGCATAGTTGGATCTCTTCGTTGTCTCGAATGGCATGCCGCATCCGGCGGGTCGTGGACTTGTCGGCAGACTTGGCCGTTGAGCGGCGGTCCTTTCCTGGGGGAGACTGGAGAAAGCGGCAGTTGCGCCCGATAATCTCGTCAAGGGAATAGCCCGTCAAGTGGCAGAAGGAATCAGTGGCGTATATGATGGGAACGTCCGCTTGCTGCAGGTCGCACATGACGAGGGAGACAGAAGCATCAACAGCTCCGAGGTCAATCCTGGGATTAGGTCGAGAGATTATTCGAAGCTACACCCTCGGCTGGTTAGAATCCATTGAAGCGTGCGTCCGCCCTTGCATCCATCGACAAGACACCGGGCAGCATCGTCAGGTGGGAGAGCTTGGTGGAACTTACAAGAATTGACATGATGTCGAACCCGCTGGGAGCGTACAGCCCGGGGTAGATGATGGGGTCTTGGCCCCGTCGCCAGGTATTGGCGGTCGTGATGGTGGTTCCATCGTGACTGACCGACCCCTGTTCAGGAAACTCGTACTATCGTCCTTGTTAGCATCGTCTATCTCCGAGCGCACACTGCGGAACGTCGGTTCCCACATTGAAAGCTTGAACCTCCCAAGGGTTCATGGCCGAGGATGCCTTGGAAGTCATTGCCCACGGTGGACCTTTTTTTTCAATGTGTTGACGTGAGGGGCGAAGAGGGGTCGCGCCAATGCGAGGGGGAAAAGGCGAGGTTATTGGCGATAAGAGAAACAACAAGGTAGAGCGCTGAGTGAGGTTGGTAGAAATGTTTTCGAGAGGAGAGGTCCAAGATATATAAGAACAAGCCAGCGCCCAAAATGGCGGGAGTGGATCGAGATGGTGGAGTTGTAGAGGGTAAAGGGAGTGAAGGTAAGATGGAGTGGAAAGACAAAGTACAGACCCGAAACCAAGAGACTCGCATGCATCGTCATTTGCGTTGAGCCTGAAAGACGCCCAGCGACAGTGCACAGAAGACCGATGTCAGGGCCGGGTCCGACCTT
>JAHVYC010000051.1:211681-308789 GCA_020623665.1 Calonectria multiphialidica | reverse complement strand
AGGCCCATGACCGTGGCTGCGGCAGCGTGGAGCGCGGGCCATAGAAGACGGAGCTGCGAGCAAAGCAAGACCATGGAACAAACGGACATGGATGGACTGGTGTGCAGGTGGGACGTGGGAATAGCCGTGGGCATAGACATTTGGCGTGGGTCGGTGGGCAATTCTATTCCATCCTAACCCATTCCCTGAACATTGCCATTGGTCTCAAGGACAGCAAAATGGTGCAGATCCGAGGCAAAGGCCCAAATTGGTCTGGTTCGTGCATGGAGTGCTCATGTTGGTGAGAAAGCCAAGACAAGGAAGGCGCCTCATCCTATCCTCTGCTGTGACGGTAAACCAGCCCTGCCGAGACAAGGGCGAGAGGGAGAGAGAGACCGTCAGGCCGTCCTTCGTACGAGAGAAGCGCAAGAAGAGGAGGGGGCGTGCAGAAGAGGAGACCAATTGCGGGTTAGGGTGTGACTATCATGTCTGGATGCGCGTTGGCCGTGTTGCTGTTGACAAGAGAATTGAACCGTGTCGTGGCCACCACCTGTGCCGTAAGAAGGCAGCACTGTGCGGATGAGCCAATGTGAATCCTCTCAAAAACCCAGATCGCCGGCTCTAGCCCCGGGGCCCGGGATCGGGGATCATCGGTGGATCTGTTGTTGCGCGGTCCCCGCCCGCCGGGCACTTGACCAATCCGCTTGAAACCGGCGCAGCAGAAGCAGGGTGGACAAGGGTACGAGGGTACTCTAGTCATGTACCCAGGGACCAGGAGCATGCGGAGAGGACTGATGAGGTTCGTGGGCTGACGGAATGAGCAAGAATGCAGCTACCTGACCAGTAGTGCGTGAGGGCAAAGGCTTAAAGCTCCATCTGTGTCGCCCGTTTGCCCTGCTGCCAATCCTTACTGTGTCATCCAAGTCCCAATCTTGCATGTCGTGTTGCCCCCGACCGGTGGACGGGCGCATTTGTTGTCATTCCTCCGCTTCGCCATCCGCCGGGTTGGCATCGATCCACGAGTCCATGTGCGACGGCTCCGCTGCCGTGCCCTTGGTTGCACACCGATGTTAAACTCAACCCTTTACAGAATGCGACCGCCCCGGTTCTTCAGTGGGGCTCAAGGCAGAAGGACCCCTGATTTCTGGATGACGATGATGGCCTAGACTTTTGCTTAGCCTTCTCGTTCTCGGCTGACTTTTGTGTGGAGCTGGGGAGGGCCGTTTTTTGGGGGGTTGCCAAAAGCTACTTTTGCCGATTGCTACAAGCACGATCGATGCGGGTGAAAGCGCGGGTCATTGGGATCACGCTGCTAGGACCGACCATCGTACGAAGAGGCTTCTCGGGCCACGGGGTCACCGCTAAACGAGGGAGGAGACGAGAGGTAGTGTTCGCGCTGCTGTTTTGAAAATAGGCCGAGTTCCACCGTCCCTCTCTCTCGCTCTCGCTCGGCCGCTTCTGCCCTTTTCATCGCAGGACATGCATGCGTGAAGCAATGGACTGAACTTTGACGGGTGACCAGGGAGACGTGGACGTCGTTGGAGTTGAGATAGACGATGCCAAAATGGCATGAGGGCTGCTTACACGTGCCCCGGCCCCGGACCTTGCATTCCCGTGCGAGTCGTCCTGAGAAGGCAGGGCGAGGAAGCCGCAGACGACATCGCCCCTTCCTCGTTGGTCAGTTTCACAGCGGGATGCTACCCTTTAGGTGTCTACAGAGGTCCAGATAAAAAGCATCGACGGCTTCTATCTCAGGTACGCCGTCGGCTTCATTTGCTACGAAGGGCAGTAGTCAGGGATGTGGTCGGCATGGGATGGGCTGGAAACGGGAGCGCGATTGTGGATGGAGGGTTTGCATGTCCAATCCTGATGGCCAATGCCTCTTGATGGACGTCCAGATCGAGAGACACCCTGGTCACTAGTGTCGTCCCAGATCGATCCGATTGATACGGTAAAGCTCCGTTGTGTACGGTGACGCTGCCGTGGCCGCCGTATGCAGCAGAACGTCAGAGAGCACTGCAGAAGCCCCCAGAAGCCACCCACCGTTTTCGCCCACCCCCCATCCCTGGTCGCCGCTGGTCACTCCCGTGACATGGCATCGCACTACAGCACCCCTCACGCGTCAAACCGCCCCGTCGCGTATTATGCGTGCAGCAAGGGAAAAGCCCACCTTTGTCATCGCCATCAACCGACTGGCCGCAGCTCTGCCTCGCTTCCCCTCGACCAGCGAGTTGACCACGGAATTCGCTCACGGAAAGCTCCACATTTCCTCGCGATGCTCTGTTTGTGCATCAATTCCTGATCATCGCCATCCTCCCATTCGACATGTCCCGCAGGCTCATTAACCGCGCGGGCGGGCCCGTCGCATCCTCGTCATCGGCTTCCACATCCACAGCCTTGCCCGACTACCAACCGCCCTCGTGTCCCCTCAACGATGCCGCCCGCCACGCCCTGAACGACCTCTCCTCCACCAATCGTGGCACAGTCCTCTACCAGATGCACCTCAAAGATTCCGTGCGACTCATCGGCTCGAGCGTTGGTGACTTACACGAGCGTCTGAGAGAACAACGCGAAACTCTCGATCGCCTCCGTGCCAGGCGAGAGGAGAGGGGTACCGAAAAAACACCCGAGGAGCTGCGGCTAGAGAATCACATTGACGATCTCGAGACAAAGGTCCATTCGCTGACCGACCAGTCAGAGGAGGCCATCCGGGAACTGATCGACCGCAAGGCAGAGCTGGAGGACGAGACTACAATTCTTGGTGATTTGTATACCCACGCCGCCCCCGAACCTGCAGGAGCTCCACACGCCGGCAGAGAAACGCGCCGTTCCCGCCGAAGCGACCAAGAAAGGGATGCCGGTTCAGCGCCGCCCGAGTCCGACGGGGAGACTGAAGCCAGGCCAGCCCCCAGTGTCCTTGAAATTTTCAACAAGCAGCGTGACGAGAAGAAGGCAGAATATGAAGCTTTGTCCTTGCATGAGAGATATGCCGTGAACAACGACTATGCTGCATTTAAGAAGCTCTGGCACGATTCAATGGCTGGCGAGGATGGACCCCCTCTGCCGGATGCCTCTCGTTGGTTCCGCCCCGATGGCCAACCTGTTATGCGCGGTCAAGCCGACGGGGATGTTGGGGACGATGATGATATTGCCGTTGCCCGCGAGGTCCTGAGTGTTAATTGCCCTCTCACACTCCAGCCCATGGATGAGCCGTACAGTAACCGCAAGTGCAAGCATACGTTCGAGAAGACGGCAATTCTCGACTACCTCACAATGCGGGGTGAGAAGCAGTGCCCGCAGACGGGATGCTCTCAGGTGCGATATCCCGCCAGGTTTTTTTATTTTATTTCAATATCGCTAACACGATTTGCAGATGTTTTCACGCGCACGCTTTGATGACGACTTCTTCTTCGACCAGGCCATGGCTCGTCGTATTCGCCGCGCCCGCCAGGCTCAGGAGCAGGAAAGTCTCGAAGATGATGAGGACCTGGGCGATGACGAGGTTATGGTTAGAGGTCACAACCCTGCGCCTGGCCGAGTCCTTAAAAGGGAGAGGGCTTAGATGTGGCGGCCGTAAGGGGGGGGGGAGGGGGAAGCAAGGATACACAAATGAAATGTACGATAGAACTTCATGACACATGATACCCGGCCTGGACACCACCTCGCGAGGAGGGTTCGGTGCCCTTGCTCAAATATTTTCATATGATGACTGAAAAAACATAACAGTATTGAACTTCTAGCTCGTCATGAAATGCGGTCATTCCATGAAGGCGGGTATCTTTGCCTGATTCTTGATTACGTTGGCTCAAACCAACCATCAATCCAAACCGTGGATTGTCCATCTAACGTCATTTCCTGCCCGTTCCTGGGTTTCCCATCCCGCCGTCCCATTCCTCATTGTTGTTTCCGAGGATAAACCATAACGCCCACCCCTATTTACCAGAGTCCAGCTTGGTACCAAGACATGTGCCGAGCTGTATTATGAGAATGAAAGAAACCACGCTTTTTTTTTAGAAAGTGTTTGATTAGACGACCACGGCGTAGATGGCGGCGAGCGCAGCCACACCGAGGGCCACACCGCTCGGGACACTCAGACTAACCCCCGCCGAATCGTCCGTGGGCGTCGTCGTGGCCGTGTATACGCCAGTAAGGGTCTCGGTAGTGGTGGCAGACTGGCTCTTGGAGGAAGTGGCTGACTTAGTGGCCAATGGCCAGTCCTCGGAGGAGCTATACAGCACGCCGTTGATGACGACCCCCGTCGTGTCCTTGTTCTGGCCTAGGAATATTGACCGCATGTCGTCGTCGCAAGTCTCCTGCAGGCCGCGAATGTAGCACGTCGGGTCAGGCTGGTCGGGCAGCTTGTGCGTTTCGGTGGCGTTGGCAGGGCCCGAGGTGTTGAAGTTGGTCAGGTCGATCTTGTCACCAGTGGACACTGATGTGCCCAGGATGATGCGGGCGAAGACCTGAAAGGCCGTCTCGGGCTGGTACGCGGAAACCGCGTGGCCCGCTTGATAAATCCGACTGAAGGAGAGGTTGCCGAACTGACGAACGGCTCCGCCAATGTACGAGTCGTTGACAATGATGGGTGCGTATCCCGCGTCGGGGAACCGGGCGACGTATTCTCCACCGGCTCGAGCCGCAATCGCCTTTGATACGGCCTCACCTCCCATCCAGTTACATATGTAATCGCGGTCGCCGTAAATAAGACCGACGTGGATTCCCTTGTTGACGAGGGTGGCGAGCCGTGCAATATTTCCATCACGAGCCTGATCGCCCGTGTCATAAAAATCGTAATAGACAGTGGTGCTTGTGAGAGTGTAGTTGATGGGGCTTCCAATGGCCTCCTGGACGCTGCCCTGGTTGAGGTACTCCAGGAATGTCATGGGCGGGAAGGGATCGGCCTGTGAAGCCGACAGGTCGTATGCACCACGGCCCGAGCCGAAATAGGCGTTTTCGATATCCAGACAGGATTCCAGAGCATTGTTGCAGACCTTGTTCACTTGCGCACTGTCTCCATCGCCCTCTGGGTCAGCGACAGACGCCGCATCGCTACACTGCTTTAGGAGGTCCTTGCAGCCGCCATCCGCGGTGAACTTGCTGGAGTAGAAGGAAGCCTCTTCCTTGGAAAGTGCCTCGAAGCCGTATGTGTTGTCGCTCGCAAATGTTGGGTAGTAAGGAATCTGCGTCTCCATGTCGATGCAGCCGTTGACAATGCCCAAGGAACGTAGGTTGATCTCGATGGTGGAATTCTGCGGGAGCTCGCCACTTGCTCTTTTAAGATTCATCTCGTCAAACGTCTCGGCGAATACAGGGCCATAACGGCCGCCGTAGCTTTCAGCAAATAAGTTGATGCCGAGTGAGCTATTGCCCTGCTCGTCAGGTTGGTATTGAGGAAATGTGGTGAGAAAGCCTTGGATCGCATGCCATACAGCAATAGCAGCTGTTTGAGTGGTGTTTGCCGTATTGTCATCCTCGCCGGACACGAAAGTGCCATTCTGCATGGCCCATTTTGGATACTTTGTATTAGATGTGGATGGGATGTCGACGGTTTCCTTGGTCAAGTCCAGGGTTCCATCTGTGGGGGTGTCGTATGAGAATCCTACTTGGTTGGGCTAAGGGATATGAGAATAAACTCGATTAAGGTTAAGACAATCGGCAAGGGCATACATACCTGATCGATAAAGAGCATGTTGGATGCACGGTCCCAGCCCCATTCCCGTGCAACGGTATCGTAACGGTTGAGTCCCTTCTCGACCACCGAGCATGGTCCGTTGCCAGTAAAGAAGCCATACATGGAACTCGAGCCCGGTCCGCCATTGAGCCAAATGGTGAGGCTTTCCGTTTCCTGGCGGGCTTCGACAAACCAGAAAAACAGATTCGTCGGGTAGTCGCCGGGGATGGAAACCCAGCCGGTGTACTGGCGCTGTGTGTCGAAGGCCGTTGTGCAAGCACCATCTGGGACTTTGTACGAAACAGTGACGTTGGGATCGCCAGGGGAACGCACAACGGTCAGATTTCGCTGGCTCTCAGACTTGTGGGGGATGAACTGGGCGACCGAATGAGAAATGAGGATGGATATTAGGGCGATGAACGGGAGCAGCCCCGAAGTGTGTGGAAATGCCATGGTGAAGCTTTTGCCGCTGGGGATCGTGGTCGTGGTCGTCGTAGTGCTTGCTCGCAGGGCGCGTGAGAGTGGGCACAGGCGTCGTCATTCAAATCGACATGGTCAAAAGGAAAATGCGAACCCAAACCTCCGATAATACCCAGATCCCTGACCCAGGCGCAACAAAAACAAACAATGCAAATAAACGAAGACGCCGGACACGGACAGGAACTGACGAGAATAAAGAGAGGATGAGGGGAGGGGAGAGCGAGGATTCAAGGCAAACGCATGATTATGAAATGGAAATGGGAAAAGAAAACAGCTCGAGCACAAACACAGGGCGTTGGATGCGACGAAGCTCGGATTCAGACCCCTGCTGGCTAGCTTGTTGGTGGTGGCGGGCACTGGGAGCTTACAGGATCCCCGCCGGCTGTGCCTTACGCCTTGCATAGCCCGCGGGGCCCGGGGTTGATTCGTGGAGTGGTGCGGGAGCGCTTCCCGCTATAACGAACCAGGCCTGGGGCTGTTTCGGTGCCATTTGCCGGCGTCTAAAGATGGAAGTCGGCCTCGAAAGGAAGACGGACTGCAGTGCAATCAGCAAAATCCACCTGTCTCTCAGTCACCGGGCGAAGTCGAGGGAGGACTCCGTGATTCAGGCCAGCGCTCCCAGACGCCAAGGCCCCGGGAATGTCGGCAAAGCCTGTTCGTATTGTGACCTGGGACGCGTCAGACGCAGCATGGAAAGCTCCCAGTTTCCCGCGTGCAGCCCGATCTGCCGAGGAGCGTCAGCTTCAGCAGGTCGGAGTTTTTCTCTGCCCTCATTCGCCGGGGGGCCCATGTTCGTGCGGCTGGACACCTACGGCCGTCCTATTCCTGCTGCACACACACACGTCCCATCGCAAGGGTGAGTTCTTGGGGGGGAGCACGACCCAACAAACGTGTCGCACCACGGGCGCAACGCCAGACGGCAAGATGGCCTCAGATGAAGCCCACCAGATTGCTTGTCAGACAACACATGGCAGGGAGGCGCCAGCACGATGACGGGTGAATCAATTGCATCTGTGTGCCTGTATGCGGCCTTAAACTTTCCTTTAAATCGTAAATTGTTTACATCATTACTCATCGCCCATGTATCCAACACATGAACTTCGCTGTCACATGTGCTGTCACCTTTGCTGTCACAATTGATTTGGATCGCACGGTTCGCTTGGCTCGCTTACCAGAGCTCCAGCAAGACCCTGAATGATTAGCTGCCACGTCCCTTTTACTGTGAAACTTCGGGTCACTATGCGATATGCGCTATACCATTGCTTGTGGCCTCAACGCCACTAATTCATCCCGCCACTCTTATTCCCGAACGCCGACGTTACTCATTTCATTCACCTCGTCGATAATATGGCGGTGGGTAATACATTATAGTACAGTAGGTCGAGTCCGTCAACAATCATCATATAATCCTCCCGAAACCCCTCTCACCGTACACCTCACACATCAACCTTTCGGACCGCGAAAAAGTAATTTCCAACTCGTTCGCTTCCTTGAACCTCCTTCCACCCGAGCCCAGGTATGTAGACCACGCCTTGAACCATGGGACTGCTCCAGCCCTGTCCTTCCAGGAACCGCCTCAATTCGTTCTCGTTGAGGTACTTGTTCCAATCGTGTGTTCCCTTGGGCACAATGCCCAGCACGTCCTCAGCCATGAAGTTTGTGGTGAACCAGCTCACCCACGTGCGTGCGATCGTGCTCATGACTAGCCATCCTCCAGGCTTGACAAATGGTCGCACACGCTCCAACACAGCACCAGGCTCGTCGACATGCTCAATAACCTCAAACATTGAGACTATGTCGTAGGCCTCATCCGGGGTCTTGGGGACGGGGAGCTGCTCGACCGAGGTCTGGAGGTATTGAAGCTTGTTCCGCAAGGCGGGGTCTTTGCGCGCATGAGCCTTTGCAATCTCAAGAACTGAAGGTGTAGGGTCGATGGCTGTAACATTTCGGGTGCTGGGCAGTCGAGCAGCGCTCTCGGCAAAGATTCCTCCGCCGCAGCCAATGTCCAGGTAGGTGAGGCCGTTGGTGGGAGGGGCATCGGCCTGGGTGCGGTGACATGCGCGGATGAAGTCGTGGCGGAGAGGGTTCATGAGGTGAAGGAGGCGGGACGAGCCGTTGGTGTCCCACCAATCGGCAGCGAGAGCATTGAAATGCGAGACCTCGTCGGGGTTGACGGAGGAGAAGTTGGACGAAGACGTCGAGTGCCATCGTGCGGTTGTTGTCTTTGCTGCAGCGCCGCAGATGGCCTGGGTTGCTGTCCTGGGCGCCATTGAGGGGAGAGCAATCCCTCTACCAGGCGCTGCGAGACGCCGCACGAGGGCGCTCGCTGTTCGGGACGAAGGCGGCATCGTGGGGTCCTTGGGAGTGATCGTTCCGAATTGAAGCTATCAAAGCTGTCCCAAATTCAAGGTTTTGTACCGTCATATGACGTTTGAGACGTTGGAAAGATTTCGGCCTAGCGCCAGCTGATGTGCACGGACCTCGTCGATGACGGCAAGATATCACAACAACCGTTTAGTAAACGGCTTCCTAAATGGTCACATGTAGCACCGTGTAAAACGGGCGTGCCAACATCGATGTGAATCTCTATCTTTATTGGGTAAACACGCTCATTGGACATTGATGGCATCGAAAATAGTAACTAGCTGTATTCTTTACTAGTTGTTTGTACAAATCTATGTCAACTGTTGATGTTGAGAGAAGAATGCCTATTCATTGGCTACTTTGTTCCTTATACTTTAATGTAGAAACAACACACCATAGCGCATCCTGGAATCACATGTTTTAAACATTTATACTTCTCGGCGACTTGTGTAATGTAAATTTTGGCATCAAAAGTTGGGTGTTTTTGCTCTACTACGGCGGGTTTGCATCATGAATTTAGCCATACGCGACCCAGTCGTAACCACCGTCAGCAATCCTTCCAGCGGAGCACTAGGTAAAGTCGCCAAATCTGGCCTGCACTGCCTCAAGCGCAGCAAATCACCCGCCGGTCAAAATAGCCTCAATCGATCGCACTAGCTCCGTATCTTACTTTCTTTCTTGTAGTTGGCCCGCCCCCGATAACATTGGCCCCCCTCACTCTTGGCATCCTTAAAAATGGATAGATTTGAGGAGCAACGCTCTGGATATCCACAGCACTTATCGCTCGGTGCAACAGAGGACGCGACGGGTCAGTGGTCGCCATTCGGCGCCATTTTATGAGCCCCAGCTGACATATATACAGAATCTGGAGCCTCTCACGTCGCTTCAATCACCGAGCAATCCAAATGGCTTGACACAGCAATAGAATCTGACGGTCAAATTGACCCATCAGAAACAGTGCTCTATTTGCCTCGCTGGATACGGTCCGCTATTCTGTCTGAATTTACCAAGAAATTGGAGGATGCGTCTGGCTACACCAAACAGACATACTTGAACACACTTGACACACCACAACCAATACCGGAGGTCACCCTAATATCTCTTCCAAAGTTCCTGGAATGTTTGGAAACGAAACCATCGACAATATCCGATTTCCTTTGGTATGTGCTAAAGCAATCAAAGGATGCTATCAATGAAGACATTACCGGCGACGTGAAATCGACTGAAGGCGATGGTGCCGAGACAGATATCAGTATGAACATTGGGTTCCTGAGAAGTTTACAAGCAAACTTTCTGCCAGGTGAGTGTACAAGCAAACCATCAAAACCGAGCAACCCATTGATTGACTAGATCAACAACAACCCGAATATATGGCTGTTTCAGTAATATTGCAAGTGGCAGATTCACTTGCCATCCAAGAAGAGCATGTTTCGGAGCATCACAATAACAATACGCCAACTGACGATAGTCGAGGCTCTTTTATCGCCCAACTTGCCGATGTAATGGATCCATTGAAACAGATTCCGGAATTCAAAGAGCTCGCTGCAGAATTAGGATACATTTGGTACGAAAAAGATTCTACCGAAAGAATGAATCGATATACCACCCGGGTAGGGAAATGTCTCGCGAGTGGTTCTCCGACCAAGATCCGGCTTCACACAGACTGGGACCCAATGGATCTAATATTCACCTTGATCAAGAATCCAGCAATGGCTGGTGAAAATACACTTCCGTCACTCGGCTCGGTGCTCACACTGACGGGATCGACTAATTTTGCTTACGCCGAAACGTGCCTCGCGTATGCTCAAAAGAATTGGCCAGATGTCGCCGACATCATTATTAATTTACTGGATCAAGTAATTGCCGAGGAGAGGATAAGAATTCTCCGCCGATTCTCGCTGCAAAAAGACGTCGCAGAAAAAGGCCTCCGTATTCGACATACCATGCCTGGTAATCCAACCGAGCGTAAGTAAACCTTCTGGTTCTTATAAAATTACTCGCGGAGCTCACTGACTTGAACTAGAGCATTCTCTATTGATTCAATTCTCCAGAGTCAGTACTAAACTTCTTGTCAAAGGAATTTCGGATCATCTTGTGCAGATTAGTCAGTTAGTACGTTGGCTCAGTTGCAGCCTTCGGTTATCGCCTGCCGACAACCAGGCTTCATGTTATATACCCAGGGATACGACGGATGAAAGCATTATGCGTTCCTTTGGGTATTTCCTTCCTGTTAACCAAGGCTCCTCTGTCAATGCATGCTGGATCCCTCTCCTCCCCCAATCTACGATAGCTGAAGGGTTCCCAATCCCCCATCGATCCTACGAAAAAGGACTTGAGATTCCGCTGCAAATCGCATCCGGATTAATTGGAGCGTCACATGCTTCCGAATATTGTGGAGGTGTCGTCATCAAAGGTTTCTCGTCAATGCTGGTACCCGTGGAAATGACATCGTTTGGTATCCAATGGCACCTTGTATCTAGCAAGGATGAGGACACTCCGTTGTCCTACGACGAAGGAATCGCATTATGTCCTCATCGGGCAATGGCTTCGCAGGTCCCCATTGAAACTATATTCAACCATCGAGCCTTTATTGGATGGCATCGCCAAGTCGTCTCATACTTGGGGCGTAACCCTGAGGACTTTGAGTATGCCATCATCCGCGATTCCCATGCCGGAACCCCAGGCTCGAAGATATCTCTCGAAAAGCTCACGATAGGATTTCAGCAAATTGCTACAGCACAGGTAAATATCTCACGTATACCTCAAGCGCCAGCTATCTTTCATGTACAGCGACGCAGATATGCGGGCGTTATTAAACTCGCGGAGAATACCCACGTGTTGCTGTACGACTCTGATGATAAGAGGGCGTGGTTGGTAACGGCTGCGGAAGTAATATTGCACATGATACAATATCGACTTTTGGACATTGATGGCCAGCCAGCTGGTATTGATATGGCAGGCTCTCCTGGTGAAGTGTTGCTCAAGAACGCCCGCGTCGAAATCGAGTACGAATACACCTTTCAAGACATGGTTAAGAACACATGGGATCTGTTAGAGTTTCTCCAAGACGACCTCAAATCGAAGGGAAGGAGAACGTCGTCTTCATGGGCCAAAAACAGTCTACTAGGCTACGAGTTTCGGCCATGTCTAGAAGAACGGTCCAGTTTCACGGTTCGCCAGATGACACTGAGCCATGAAGCAGAGGGATGGGCTTCCATGGTCCAAGGCATTGGCGCGCTGGTTCTCTTCGGGAGAGGTTTTGGAGACCTGATGAAGCCGGCCCAGCACGAGGAGCTATGCCCACAGTGGAGAACGGTGCCGTGCGGCAAAGATCTCATGGCTACGAGAGTTCACATACTGCGACAAATATATGACCAGGTCCCCGCCGAGGGATCCCGAAAATACTTGACGGCGTCCAAACTAGAGTGGCACCGTGGCGATTCGCTCCTATTCGAGCCGTGTCCCACGCCACACAGGGCATGCGGCTGTCAAAGAGCCCAGCGTCTCGTAACGGCATCAAGTCTCCGGCGGGTGACACCTCCCGGCAAACTGGCGCCGGATGGCGGAGTCATATTCGGAGAGGGTGTGAAGGCGAGAAGAACAGAGCTCTCCATGCATCTCTTCCGAATACCCGGGGCTCAGAGAAGATCAGAGCACCAGGTAATTCAGACAGACAGTGGCGAGCTCAGCAGCTTTTCGTTTGAAGGCGATGGGATGGACAAAGAATCAGGTGGGGCCATCAGTTAAGGTGCAAAAGAGAATAGAGTGGGAGAGAAAGAAGGAGACTAGGCACCGTGCCTTGGGGCCATGCCCCATAACGTTATCGCACCCGTCATTGGCTCCACCGCTTCCGCAATTGCAGGAGGGAAAAAAAGAGACATTTTTTTCCCTCAAATCGAAACTCGACGGGCGGCCCCGTGGAACGAGTCGCGACCAGCCTGCTGACTGATGCTTTCGCAATTATGGAGGACTACGGCGTGTTTGCGAGGTGATTACATAATAACCGCGCGACCAGGACAAATCCAAGTCTCCACGAAAACGGGCACTAATATGGGAATGGGCGACGCTAAGTGGTCAATTGGAGGGGGAGGGGCCACGGCTCTGGTCCTTGGTTTTTCGCGCCTGTCTGCAAGGGTTCTAGATTTACGGATACATGCTGGACGCAACGAGGGCCCGGAGGGGCTACCTGCGGTGGGCGGGTTTTGGGGGAGCGCATGTGGGCGGGTGCAGGGCGATAGCGATTGCGACTTGCGGGTGTGTAAGAGAGCAAGAGTGGGAGCGAGACGAGGTCGACACGGCCATGGCTCGGGATGCCGAGCGTCGCCGGCCTTGTCTGCCGCCTTCTACGTGCTTCTCTCGTCGCTCCCACTCACGCTCACCTTTCCAGTCTGGGCCGGATCAGCCGGGCGGGCCTGGGGTGACTGGCGCAGAGGCGGCAATTCACCGCGCGGGCCCGAGCATGGCCATGGCCATAGGCCGTGAACCGGGCGGCGGAGGCGGCAATGGGAGGGGCCCTGATTCAGGGACCCCAGGGATGGATGCTTTATCATCTGGCCATGCCATGACGGACGACTCGCGAGGTCTTTCCATTATACCTCGTCTCGTCTCGTCTCATCTCGTTGACTTTTTTTTTTGCTGCCTGCCTTTGCTGTGTGTGTTGCATCCAATTCACGTCTTCCGTTCGTCCATCTCTTCTGCTTAGTTCCAATCTCATCTATACCCCGCGCTCTGCAACCCTCCCATCCCCGTTGGAGACGAAAAAAAGCCCAGGCCAGCAAAGGGACCCCTCACTTTTCGCCGCCTCCGAGCCCGCATCCGTCATCGCATTTCATACTCTCTGCCAGCCGAGGCCGCGCGACAGAGTCACACCCTCCGTCCCCCGTACCTCCAGAACGGCTCTCCATTCTGTGTATTCGTTTTTTTTATTCTTAATTCAATTCACCCACAATCTTCGCCGCCACAATGCCCGGTTCTACGATAGATCAGAGTCAATTCGACTCTATCCCAGATGCCATTGAGGCTTTCCGTACGCGACCCCTCCCTCCTCTGCTCTTTGCCCTGACATGTGCTCCCGTCGATACCCGCCTCGCAGGTTCGCGAATTCGGGCTTCCGATGTTCCGAAACGCTTCCGCAAGACAATTTTGCAAGACATTGAGGGCGCCTCTGCTAACCGCTCGCCTCTGCAGGAAAGGGAGAGTTCCTCGTCGTCCTCGACGACCCCTCGCGCGAGAACGAGGCCGACCTCATCATCGCCGCCGAGGATGTAACCACCGAGAAGATGGGCTTCCTGGTCCGCCACAGCTCTGGCCTCATCTGCGCCCCCCTCTCCCCCGAACTCACCACCACCCTCGGCCTCCCCCAGATGGTCCCCAACAACGAGGACCCCCGAGGAACCGCTTACACCATCTCCGTCGACGGCGCCGACCCTTCCGTCACCACCGGCATCAGCGCCCGCGACCGCGCCCTCGTGTGCCGCGTGCTGGCTGACCCCAGCTCCAAGCCCGAGAGCCTGCGCCGCCCAGGCCACGTCTTCCCCCTGCGCTCCCGACCCGGCGGCGTGCGCCAGCGACCCGGCCACACCGAGGCCGCCACCGAGTTCTGCCGCCTCGCCGGCAAGGCCCAGGCCGGAGTCATCTGCGAGCTCGTCGACGACGGCGAGGAGGTCCTCGGCCAGGCCATCCGCCAGAGCACCGGCATGCTCCGCGGCGAGGCCTGCATCAAGTTCGCCCGCAAGTGGGGCATCAAGGTGTGCACCATCGCCGACCTCGTCGCCTACGTTGAGAAGACGGAGGGCAAGCTCGAGACCAACGGCAGCTCAGAATGAGCAGGCGCGGGTAGAGCTGGTTGGATTTGGATGTGGACTTGGAGATTTGCGAGAGCGCGCCGGCGGGTGGCTCACTCTCTCCCCCTGTATACACGCATACGCATATCTGGTGATTTCTGTTTGATGGTCATGTTTTATCATCCTTTTTCATGTTTTTTCCCCTTTCCTGGGTTTGGGCATAGACTTGGGGCCGTCGTCACCTCTTCATGTTAAATATGGCAGCGAATGAAAAATACCAAGACAAAAAAAACGATAACAACGAGGTCACCCTCGTCTCTTTTTTTATTCATTTCGTCTGGGGGCACTTCACATGATGATTCATCAGCCATTGCGCTCGTAATTTCGTAAATATGCTCAATGTACAATTGTTGGAAAGCCTTCGATCTTGGGTCCCACAAAATTTGAAGTCCTGCCCGTAATACCGCCTCCTTCTATAAGTGCTTGAATGCTCAACTCCTGGTTACCAAAGCCCCGGTGATTCGTTGCTCTCGTGAATGTTGGCTAGTTGGCTGGGGAAAGGCAGGAGAGTAGTTTCATCCAGTTCCATTAATAACCTTTGCGAATCAGGTGATAGGGATTCCAATAGCGCCTGTGAGTTGAAACCTAAAGGACTATACATTAGCGTATGTGTCACATAATAGATACGCAGAGCATTGACCTTCCCGACCCGAGTTTAGGACCTTAGCCTCAAGTGTTTGGTTTGGCCTGAAATCACATATCGCACCCAATCTGGACTCGGTGTTTTCCTGTTCCGCCTGGAGCATATGGTAGAGCTCGCGGCCAATGACCAGGTGGGGGTCTTCGCCTTTGACCTTTATATGGGCGACCAAGATGTCGATGGACGTTTTCGGGATATGGATTGGCACTGATTTTAGACCAACATTACTAGACCGTAAGCCAACGCTGCTGGCCCAAAATTTCGGAATATCGTATGAAGAGTGCGACAGACGTCTTTCAGGTATTGTTTGACGCGGTATTGGGTTCAACGTTAATCCAAGCTCGCTGGCAGCTTTGGAATCAAGAATGGAGTGCATTGACGAGAAATCGAGAATTGCATTCACGGGCTCCCATTCACCAGTCCCCTTCATACATATCCCTTTTATCTTTATTCCGTTATGTTGCGCTTCGGTCGTGGGACGCGGGCTCGACTCTTTGGCAGCGGCTGGCTCCAGCACAACCTGTTTCCAGCTTTGTTCCGTTCTTTCGCAGGCAGGATCGGTCTTGAGTACAATAACTCTCTCACATGATCTGGTTTCATGAGGCACAGTCTGGACTACTTTTTCGAACGGGGATTGTGGGGACGGACGGTTTAATTCTGGCGATTTCTTCGCCGAGGACAATTGCAGTTGAATCTTGTCTGATGGTGAGGTATGCCGAGACCCAGCCGTGGATTCGGATGATAGACGCACTGATTTGCCATTGTTGAACCGGTTCCCGATAGCTTTACCGACGTGTGTTTTGTCTGCTATAATATAAGAGCCGCGCGGACCACGATTTCGTTGACGGCTGGGCATGAAGTTCTAAGGGGTTTGGAGAAGTGTGTGTAAGGTGGGCGGGAAACATCGAAGTGGCAGAGCAGTTTGACCCTGAAAACCCGAGGGGGTGCGGGCGGGCGTATTTCTTGAACGCAGGCTTGCGCGACTCCAGTGGCGCACAGCCTACAGAAGGACTATAAAGGGGCGACCTCCGCTCCCTCTGGAGAGGAGCAACATCCTGTCCTAGTTATCTCAGGTTTCAAGCAGCTGCCTTTGGGTTTTCGTGCTACCCTAGATCTGCGAGAATGACTGGGATGAGCACCCCTTGCTTTTCTGCGCTAATGGGACACCATAATTGCCGTGGTAGGCAGTGCGGTCATCGTGTAGCAATCTTATTCCAATGTTACATGTACCACGAGCGAGGTGGCACAAAACCAGGCGTGGAAGGACGGCAGGCTGGGTTCTCAACACCCAGTGTCGCTGATTCAGCCCGGTTCGATCAGCTGTAAAAGGTGGGGTGGGTGAAATTTTAGGCTGTGTAGAGCCTCGGCCAATCAAAACGCTTCTAAGTTTGAAATTACATTGCATTTTCAATTTTGACATCGACAGTTAATTGGCTCGGCACAGCATGGTTTGGACATGTGCACTACTAGAGCACTTCGTGTTCAGTTACCTCAGGCTTTTCTTGGTACTGGCAAGGCTTGAGGTATTCTTACCTGCAGTTCAATACAGGAGCTGGCAGGTTCTCCAGTTAAATGACGGACCCAATCGAAAACTAGCCCCATGCCAGTGAGCCCCTGCGGCATGTATCAGCCGACTACTGCATTGTTGAGGCGGTAAGATACTGGCTTTCTTGACCATGGCGCAGAGGAGGTGGTGTGGATAGCTCGATGCATGACTGCACGGCCGCGCCAACACCATACACCCTGCACCTTCTCAGACATCAGCCTGTATTTTGATCAAATGGAAGCCGTTTGTCAGGAAAATATGCAGCATGTCAATCCGATGATACCCGAGTGACAAATTGCATGGCTAGCTGAGATGTATATGCATGTCTGCATATCGAGACAAAAAGAGAAGGGGGTTGGTGTCGCCAGATCGCAACGCCACAAGGACGGACATCCCAACATGGCAACCCCCCTCTCCAGCCGATGAACCAGCCGAAAGTGAATCATGCCAGGCAGTTCATTCCCACATGTGATAAAAAAGAAACTGCAACAACGCCACATGCGATACCGGACTGCGCCATTGTGATTTCAATCACAGTATTGCTTGTAAATGTTTGTAAATGCCATTACGCTTTTCTTTGAAACCCTGGTATCCCTTCCTTTTCTACAGCCTCGTGGTTAATTTCCAATTTCACCTCTACCTCAAACAGTCGCTGGCATGGCATATAGTTGTTAAAACTCATGGCTTCCAGGGTCTCATCTCTCCCACCCTTTCCTCACTCTCTGCCTTCATGTTACGACTCCAACACAAGATCTTTATGAATATAACAGAATTCTCTGTCACAATCCCCATAACTTAACATTTAGACCTTCATTACCATACGGAATTACCTGAAAAAGATGGCAAAGCCCTGCGGGTTGCTTTACGTTCGACTCTGCTCGGTGGAATCTCAAAAAGCCAAACACCAACCCCTGAAACAAGGGGCTGTGGACTACTGTGCTGGGACGGTGCTGCACATAGTAAACAAGGCAGAACATAACTTCATAAATGAAGAGTTGGTGCGGTATATACTACCGGTTGCATTTGGATCAAACCCTCCAACAATCGATTTTGGCCATGATACTGTGGTTGAGCTGGAATGGTGTTATCCGGGAGCAAACAAATCGCAAGTCACAAAACACCTTGTCCTGCGTGAATCACCATTTCACGTTACCCTAAGAAAAGAAGACTGGGAACAGCCCATGAACGATTTTCTGCAGCAAGATTTCTCACAGAGGCCATTGAGACAGCGCCGAGCCCCGCCGCCAGTGTTATCCCTGGAGACTGACAGCCGTGAAAACTACGACAGGGACGAAGATATGGATGATGATTCCACGAATGGATCATTTACACACTCTGCACCAATTTCACCAGTTGGAATTTCACGGTCAAGCACAGCTACGACCGTCTACGAGGGAGAGAGATGTATGGGAATGGGTGCGGGCTGTCATGGTCAAGGCCACCTGCAAAGTCCCAAGTTCGAGTGTGCGGACAACGGCGGTGAAGTCACCAAGAAGGACAAGGCAAGAAAGCCCGAGCCAACAACGGAGAAGGCGAATGAGATTTGCCACATCAGTAAGACAGGCGGCAAAAGTGGACAGGGGCACTTCGGGGAAGCCGAGGACGACGATGACGACTGGGACGAGACTCATTGGCCCATGTTCGAAGTCATCGATACGAACGAGGAAGACGCGGACGCCAATGAGAAACAGGAAGATGCATACTGGACTTGGTCACGCGAGAAATCTTGCTGGGTCCACGACAACCAACAATGGTCCCCGGAGTACGTATAATTCGCACACGGGCCCATTGGATACAACGTTGGATGGAGGCCCGAGTGTTCTGGCCGGACCTTTCGGAACGTGGCGGAACGGACTGGTTGCCGGGACTTTGAGTCTAACGCATGTACATATATCTAGTGAATTACAAATGATAGAGCTGGGTGTTTCTATTCCGGTAAGCCCGATCCCGCGGCGAGGCTTCTCCTGATACTCCTGGTGCATGATATAGTCAATGCGCCCCGGACCGGTGATCAATACCATAAATGTGTCATATGAGCAAAAAGCTGCATATAGTGTTGTGATTTTATGCTGGTTGGCTCGGACTGAACGCTTAGCCCCCGATGTATGCAAGATACTGCACTCCCTGCCAAGCTAGCAACAGGACCCATTGACTGAACTAGACCAGGCTGGGGATCAGGCTGGGGATCAGGCTGTGCCACTATGGCAATGGAGGAGAGTTTCGTCATTAAAGCCCAATTTTGAGGCTTTTCAGAAACCCAAACGAAGCAAACCCAAGGTCACATGCATCGCTAGTGGTGGCATCGTTGGCTTGTAGAACAGAGGCGGTGTGGGCCTCAGGGATAGTTCTGGCCAAAGTTGAGGTGCAAGCGGTGCGTGGACTCACAAGTTATGCCCGGAAAACGCTCAGCCGGTTTGAAATTTTCTTGACTGCATGCAAAAAAAGTCTCACTGGGATAAGCATGGGAGGGTATCGCGTTTGGGGGCATAATAAACTATACTAAATTGGGCCGATGTGATTGAAACACAGAAAGAGGCCTTCCACAACCACCAACACCACGTATGCATGTCGCCCTAAGGAGAATTCTTAGTAGTCTATATGATTTGGCGAGCGTAACATGAGCCCCATGGCTCTTCCTGAGGCTCTTGTCCTTTGACATCACAGAGACATTGATATGACATATACAGAGAGACTAGACAAATGGCCTATACATATTCCGAGGTGAGGTAAAATGAGTGGGGAAAAACAATTTGGAATTAGGCTAGAGATGCCCTGTAGGCGTCCTTTGAAATGGAAAATATAAGTCCATCCGTATACACGTGTTCAAAAACGGATACGACATCTGTGAGAATTGAAGACAGGCGAAGAGACAAAAATGAGGCGCAAAGCACTGAGGCTGTATGAGTACCAGCTCGTCTGAGAAGTTGCCCAAGCGATGGAATGGTAGGCTGGCGATGGCTCGTCTAGCAGCAAGAGGGCTGGCTGGTATGGGCATCACTTGACCTCAATTTTGTATCGACTATGACTCTACGCATTAGGCAGCATTGATGCCCGATCAGCCAGAAAATGAAACAATGAAGCGCTGGCTTCAAAGGCATTTTCGTAGGTTTTGAAACCGTTACTCCCCGTCAACTACACGCCATGCACGTGAAGGTTTCACGATTGGGCTTTGGTCCCTACATCCACCCCCTCCGGTCCTGTCCGGGTGGTGGCTATGTAGGCATTCCCGGGTTTTCTTGGTTCACGGTAAGCTATTCTTGGTCCTAGACACACTGAGGCGTTGTACGTGATTTCAAGTCCTGCGCCTTGGTGAATGTAGGTCTAGTCTCATTATGGTGGGAAAGAATCTCAAAGATACAACACAGAATAGTCTTGGCTCTAAAAAAAAGAACAACAAAAGATGCCGCTCGTATCCACTACAAAAGGTCGAATCTGCAAATGCAGCGAGTCATCATCTGACGCTGGATCCTCCGCCATCTCCGTTTCCGAGTGGCTGTGCCTATTCTAAGACCAGATGACAACTATGCTGCAGCATGATGACCCGAACGCTGAGACAGTTGCGCCGTTTTGGAGCTCCCATCAAATGAATCTCGGAAAGAAATGCGTCATACCATAAGCCTATTTTCTCAGTCTTGAGGATCTCCTCCGGCCGGACTCTGGGGTGGCGTCTTCGCTTGGCGGTTCGAGTTTCACCTTCTCTTCCTTGGGTTCTGCCTTTGGGGGTGCCTTGCGATTCTTCTTCACTGGTGGTTCACCCTCGTCCCAAAACTCAGAGGTGGTCTTTCGCGACTTCTTTGGCGCCTTGACTGCTGGCTTGGTTTCCACCAGCTTGGTTTCCACTGGCTCTTCTTTGATGCTGGGGACAACACGACCCGTCTTTTTCTGTACACCTGGGGCGTAACAACTTGTTCGACCACCGACTGTAATGAATGCAAGTTTTTCGCCATTGGGAAGCTTGGTGGCGGCGCCCTTAGCACCCTTGCCCCATCTGTAGTTGAAGAGCCAGTGTTCAGGAAACTGGTCAGAATCTCCTAGCTTGTCAACAGATGTCTGGCATACGTAGCGGATGTTTTCGTAGAGAGTGGAGATTTGAGCATCGTCAAACTCGTCGCAATACTGTTCGGGATGTAGTTTTGCCTGATAGAGCGTCTCATCAGCAACCCAATTGCCAATACCACTGATCACTGTCTGATCAAGAAGGAGAGCCTTGATTGGGACGTGTCTTGACTTGATTTTGTTCTTCAGGTAGTCTTCGGTGAAGACCTCTGGATCCACAACCGGGTCGGGTCCGTTCTCCACCAGGGGAGAATATTTTCTGATTTCTTCTCCCGGGCAGTCAACAAGACGAACACGTCCAAACCGGCGAGAGTCAGTGAATGCAACCTCAACTCCAGGGTCTCCTTCAGTCTTGAACTGGAATTTCCAGAATCGAGGTGGCCACTGCGCGATATCCTCTTCCTTCATCTTCTTATAGTAATTGGTGTAGGCAGTTTTCTCGCCTTTGATATGGACCCATCCTGCCACCGCGTGAGCGAATGCGTATGTGATGGACAAAAGAATTGGTACCTGTCATGCCAAAATGCATCACAAGATGCGGCGGCTTCTCCAATGCGATCCTACTTGAATTAATCAAACGATTGTACCGCAGGGCCTAGAAGAGCTTACCAGAAGTACTTTCCCTGGCTCCCCGCGGACACAATCTGGAGAATTAGACCATGATACCTTGCCCAAGGCCGTCTTTGGGCTACTCACTTTCTTGCCCTCCAACGCGGTCTGAACCTCGGCACCGGTGGTTCCCACTTTTCCAAAAACATTCTTGTCATCTATTGCTGTGGCTGTGGATATCCGCTTCCCAACCACGTGAAGGCGGAGGAAGTGGACAATGCGAGCAACTGCGCAAGTCTCAGCGAGCTCTCAGCGTGAACTGGCGTGAATGGAAACGAACCTTCAGCAATCTCTGGCATTTTAAACGGTGTTTAATAGCGAAATAATCTAATAGTTTATGCCTACTGCAACCAAGAGCCTGATCATCCTCGGTAGGGTCGACGCGAAGGGCGCAAACGAAGCTCGCGTGGAGACGCGATATCACGTGATACATCACATGCAGCCATTCGTCCCCACTTCGCATTTTTTTTCCTTAAGAAGTCGCAAAAGTTTTGCTTCCCTTCAGAGCTTTCCATTCTTCACCAATAATACAATTCAAGGTACGTTCTGCATGCGCAGCACAGCTGCACAGCATCCTTTTCCTTCCTGATGACACTTTACACCGCAAACTAGAGTCTTTGACCTAAATGGAATGAAACCTCTTTTTTACACGTCAGTCTGAAAGGACTACTCTTGTCACACTTTTGCTGTTCTGTCGCAAGATTTGGACTCGTGCTGACTTTTCACAGAGCTCACATCACCAAGCGGTGGATCATTGCGAGCATGCTCAGACTTCCACGTCGCCTTCGTCGACCATAACTATGGTAAGTTACTTCTCTCGTGTTTGCGCCTAGTCCTACTGTGATGATCAATTCGTTTTACAATATACGCTGGAAATTACCGGCTGAGATCTTTCCTTGAAGATATAAAATGGCTATTTCTGATGGACATCTTTCAATCGCAATTGTTGGCACTATTTGAGAAGCCCTCGCTAACAGATTGAAGTCTTAGATACTGGCAAGGTATGCTGCGCCCACTCATTCCGATCCCATTTCATACCCCGATCCATATGATGAAACGGCACTGGGCTCCGAATATAAACCACATGAGCAAGACAAGCCATTTTGCGGCAGGCCTAGAAAACCTCGCCCACTGATTCAATTCAATCACCAATCGATTGTTGGATGTCAGGAAGCCATTGAGGCTAACCCCAACTGCAGTGTCAGTGTCTGTCATCATGATCTGAAATGTCCCATCATGTTTTAAAGCGTAAGTCTTTGTCTTTTCTTCTAGCCTCTCACGCTCTCCTGATGAAACCGATGACGAGTCTTATTCGAGTTTTCGATGCAGACACCATCTTTTTTTTATACCATTCATGCTTAACTGATATTGCACTTCAATTGCCAATGATGTTTTTTCTCATTATTGTTGAGCCTAGCTAATAGCTCTCAGTCTTCAGTAAGGTTAGTCATCACTTGGACTTGCAATCTCTCGATGCCATCATCTCCCTGATGAACCAAAATGAAAATGACAAGCATATGTCCGAGCTTCTGCTACGACGATAACTCATTTATTTTCTGATCGAGATGCTCAGGCATCATGGAGACGCGCAACCAATCGGTCAGCAAGTACTGACCATTTAAAAGTAATCGAGATGATGTACTCAAACACAGTGTCTGTGACTGGTAAATAAGGTTAGTACATGACTGTTCTTATTTTTACCCCTATACATTTAAATGATGTATTACACAATCACGACGGTCAACTTAGCAAAATGCATTGATGACACCGCCTGTGACAAGGCACCTTTATCTGAAAATTCCCTCTCATACACTATTTTGTCGAGAAACTTTACGTGAGACTCGTTGCTAACGAAATGTCTCAGATTCACACTACTGTGGTTCCCATTCCCAATTCCAGTGTCAAGTGCACGATACTCTGGGTGTTGCCCATGTAGGAGACTTGTCAACATGGACTAAGTGGTCTTGACTTGGAATAATATGACTTGGCTTTTGCTTTAATGTGAAACGATCGTACTACATAAGCTATCAATCCTACCATAACCAACCCAAACAATCTAAATAATAATTGAACGTATTTAATCAATACTCGAACTCCTTGACCCTAACTCTTGGCGAGAATGTGACATGAAATCCAGAACGAACGAATCTCGGAGTATTCCTGTACTCTGTTTTGTAACGTGGGAAATAGATTCCGGCAAATGGCATGAAATAAATGGTCCTTGTCCAACGGAATAAGCGAGCGTGTCCCCTGGATTCTGGAATTGCGCGCTTCGCGGGCAAACTTGTTTGGGAAAGACGCATTACCTGTTACGGCCATATTGTATATGAAGTGGTTCTTTGAACGACTTTGAGCTTAGTGGCTATGGACAGAACCGGTCTGGGTCATCCTTGATCTTGGTCCCATGGCTCATGAACCTGCCGTGAGCCAGACGAGGGACGGAGAGGGGAGAGGGGAGGGAATTGCGATGTGCAGTGCTCCGGGGAGTGGACGACGGGAGAAACTCTTGGGAGGGGCGTGGGGCAGAGGAGTAAAGCTGGTAGTGTTCCTCATCACCATTGTCAACCTGGCGGGACCGCGGGATGTTCCAAACCGGCGTGTCATGGTAGGTGGACGGGTACAGGTATTTGGGGAGTTTACCGGACTTGAGGCAGTGGTCATTCATGGCCATGGTGCTGATGAATTCGTTAGCTCAACTTCATGGATATGGAGTTCAATGGCTTGACTCACGGAAGCATTCCCTCCGCCACGCTCGGGTTTCGGAGCGCAACTTGCAAGTCATCTTCGCCGAAGGCTCCAGAAGGGGGTGCCATGGAATTGAGGCACTTCTGGCGCCATGGAGTCTTCTCCTGCATGGGATCGGTTGGCAGTTGGGTTTCGTAGTACGGGTGTTTGGATAGATAACTCATCACCTGGTGAGGCTGCGGGTCAGGTAGAGGCCGTTGCTCGGGTGAGCGTGTTCCAGTGCTGCCGAGGCTGCTGATGCTACTGATGCTGCTCCGAGTCGAGGCAGACTCGGGTGACGGCATGTTGACAGGTCCTCCCACGTCGAGTTTGGCCTCCAAAGTGGGCAAGCCCGGGACAATAGGTGTCCGAGGAGGAGAAGGGAGAAGCCTGGCCAACGACTGCTGTCGTCGGCGGAAGTCTCGCTTCTTGCAGTTGTACTTGAACAGACCCCATGTGTCAAAGTGCTGGCGATATGAGCGCGTTCTGGCGTTGTCAAGTCAGTTACACTACCTTTTCGTGGGACATGCCGTGATATAGGCTGGAACGAACGGGGTAGGACAGACTTACGAAGCTTCGAACCCATGTTCTGTCTTCATGATGTGGCGTACATCTTCGAGTTTCCGCCCATCCTGGATATACAATCGGGTAATAGTCTCTCGGTGCTCGTTCCACGGTTTGGCCATCATGGTTGCGGGTTTCTTGGGGGTGGCAAAGGGGTAATAAAAATCTGTCGTTCTGGATGCTTTGAAGTAATTTCAACAGCACTATCCTGTCTTGTCGACTAGCCGGAACAGATGACGGCAACAGTATAAGCAGGCACGATAATGACGAAGGACATTAGGGTACACCCTTGACAAGATGACGAGGCCAGGAATTCGCGTGTGTTGGTGTTTTATTCCTTGTCTGCCTTTTCTTTTGTGTCTTGACCTTGGTTTTACTTTTATTTTTTTTTATTTTTTTTTTTTTTAAAAAAAAAGATAAAATGAATAAAATAAAATAAAACAAAATATTTTCCGTATTCCTGGGTTCCTTTTGGATTGGTACAAGTGTTGAGTGTTGGTGATGACTGACTGAGGTGGTCGAAGTGCTGTTGTTCCTTCAGGACCGAACCATCAGAAAAGGGGAGATAAAAGTAATCAGAGAAGCGGGGGGAGGAGCATTGGGGTGTCAGCGAATGCCAAAGGGGGGAGGCTCAACAGCCGCACAGCACCGCAGCCTTATTTATTCTTGGAAATTTCGTGGGCAGCTGCACCCGAGAGCCTCGTCGCGGCACGGGGGGCACACCCCAGGACGAGGCAACCATGGGCTGCAGTAAGGCAGACAAAGCATCCCTCCGGCGCATCCCTTTTGCTCATACACCACGGGGGCTCGGTTGAATCTCCCTGTAGGCACGCCACTGATGCGTTGGATGGATGGGCAGGTGCCATGGATGCTTGTTTTCCTGGATATCTCTGCCACCACCCGACAGCGGACACTTCATTTCCCCCTCTTGCGCTCTTGCCTTCTTGTGCTCTTACACTCTCACGCCCACATCCCCTTTGCCTCTTCCTTGCCACGTCCTGTTTCCCGAGGCGATTGTGCAAAAAACACAAATACCGAATCCAGAAAGAGGCTTGCATGGCATTGAGACTGTTGATGTACGTCCGAGTGGTTGAATGACTCTCCCGGCAAGGATGGACCAAGTACATGGGCTTATTTTTTTCAACGACATACCGCAACGACGCAGCCGAACTTTGCTGGCGCGCGCATCTGTCCCATTCAGCCTCATCCTTCCGCGCAACCTAGACCTTCTGTCCGCCTCTGCGACTGTGTCTTGGATGCACTCTGCTGCACGGCGCACCAAACCTGGCAGCAGCTTTGATGCGCCCGAGGTGATTGGGCAGACTGGGGCTGGCGGCTTGAGAGACGAAAGAAACATGTGGCACACGTAGTCTCGTTCGGCCTCGCCCGGTACACTTTGTTTTTCCCTTTTTCTCTTTTCTTTTTTCTTCATCTTCTGTGTCACATCGCCATCATCGCCGCCGCCATCCTTGCAACCACGACGTCCCATGGGGTCGGCCATGTTCCTCTCCCGCGTTTCGTCCTCTGGGGGCGGGCGGCGCAAATGTGCTCTGGGCGAATGTGCACCGGTTCTGATTCGCCGTGTCAGCCCTCAAGGCACCCCGGCTGAAAAGGTCGACTGCAACGTACGTCCCATCCAATGCCAAGCCAGGGACGTATTCGTGTACCTCTGGCAGGCAAAAAGGTAGAGACCTCATTTGTTAGCCCATCCGTCCGCCCTGTTTTCATTCGCGATTCCGCCCCTCCACCATGCAGCAACTGGCGCTTGTGCTGTGGGCATGTCGTACAGAGCCCCAAACAAACCACAGACGCAAAGAGGCCCAGTCTTGGAGGCCAACCCAAGGAGGGCCCGTCTCATCATTGCGCTTGTTGCTTATGGTGAATTGTCTCAGATGCCTGGGGTTTTGCGCCAGAGTTTGCTCGTCATCTCGTCTCTGTTCGGCTTACCTCTCTACTATGTTTCGAAAACCTCAGGCCCCACCTGAACCTGCCTGGACCTCGAGTTGAGTAAAGTTGGCTGCTTAGAGTCAGCCCTAGAAGCGTCTTGTCTGAGCGAGAAAAGCGGGAGAAAGCGAGAAAGAAACAATCCCCTGTCAGCGCGGAACTGGGCCCCCATATCTCCCATGCTAGTGGCTTGCAGTGCGCCAGTGTACTCTCCTGTGTATTTTTGCAGAATCGTGCCCTGCCCCATGGCGTTCTGGTGTGGGTGTCGCCAGGTTGCTTCGCCCAGAGCCTGGCGACCATTTATGACGCTGATCAACGGCGATCCAAGCCGTGCCCTCCCCCGGACTGGTCTGACACCGCCCGATGGGATAAGCCTCTCAGTTCACCCACCAGAACTAGCCAGCTTTCAAAAATAGTCACCCGCGTCCCCCAGGACCGCCGCCGACTTATCAATCTGCCAGCCTATGCAGCAGAGGACTGGGCGCCACATTCTGCAGCGCAAAAGCAAGCCCCCAAACTTCCAGTTGCGTGACGAAAAGCCACATGACTGCGGCTGAGGAGGATTATCAGATGGGCCAATAGCAGTTTGTGTCGAATAGGACTGAACGGCGACTTGGGATGCCTAGTCCGCCCAGAGAACTGCGCCGGCCCGGCCGGTCATCGGACGCGTTTGCGTTCCGGGGCACAGCACTGCCTCGTTCCTTTGCTCTTTTGCGCAAGTGAGGACGGGAGAGGCCGTCGACGAACCGATTGGCCACTCGCCGATCTATCCGCAAAGTTAGTCTGCGAGGAGGCATGCAAGAAAGGCAGGTCAATTGCGAGCTGAAGAAATAACGCTGTTTTTGTTGATTTAAAACCACAGTATAGATTAATAGTGCAACAATGCGGGGGGAAACACCAAGTATCGCACCAAACACCTGCTTCATTCAACCTTCTGCTGTCAAGGACCGCCCAACCAGGGCCCCTGTCCCAACCATCTCGAGGAAACCATGCAGGGGATCGTTCAACATGAACAGGGCGATCGCCATGTCATATGCCAAGTACACTTTCGCCTTCCCTTTATCTTCCCCATTAACCGACCACGTTTCAGTTCAACCCGGCCGCGTGGTTTCACTCCGTTATCCCCGGTCGCCCGCCCTGTTTTTTTTTTTGGCAGATCCTCCGCCGTTCTAGAACGTGGTTTGCAAAGGTGCTTGCTGGGGGGTGGGCAGGTAAGCGGGTGCGTCAATATACGTGTGCAATTGACCAACCTGTTCATCATATCTGAAAATCTGTTCAATTCACCGTCCGCCTCATTTTTTGCATTAGGCGGCCTCTGCCTTCTTCTCCGCGGCGGGAGTGCCACCGATGACCCCCGCTTCCTGGGCCTTGTGACTATCGGTAGGGCTCTTCAACTTGTCATCAATCTTGTCCGAACCGATGGTGGGGCTTTGAACGATGGGTGACGTGGGCGTCGATGTGACGGGCGAGGAGGCGGCGGTATCAGAAGAGCTGCTTGCGTTGCAGAATCCCGAAATGATCTGGAACCACTTCTGAGCATCGGCTGACGTGTGAGCCTTGAAGCTGATCTCGGATGAGCCTGTAAGCTTGCTGCTGAGCGTCTTGGCCTTGTCCTTGCCCTTGATGTTGAACTTGTCGCCGTTGGGAGTGCCGATGATGGCCTCGGGAAGATAGATGGAGAGCTCTGGCTTGGGATCTTCGCGCACGTTGTCCGAATCCTTAAACTCGTGCAAGAACTTGGAGGGTGTGACGACGTAGTATCCGGTCGAGTAGCCCCATGACAGCTTGTTGCGTGACTTGCGCTCAAGACTTCCTTCAAGAAGGGGCTTGGTTGCGGCGTGGTCCATGTTGGGGAACACCACCCCTTCAACAGTGCGAGGAGGGTCGTCAGGCCCGACGAGGCGATCCGCGCAGCGGGTCTGGAAGGCAGTCCATTCAAAGTTTGGTGTCACTCTCTGGATAGCTCCGAGCACGTCGGTGTGCAGAGCGCGAATCTTTTCTCCTTGTCCACCAGCCAGCAGGGTGAAAGCCTCGATGCCCTGCTGCATAACTTCGACGACGTGGGCCTCGAACATGGCAAAATTGGCCTGTACAGCAACGAGATCATTGCGGTGGTTGTTCTCTGCAATGACTTGGTTGCTCAGCCGGTGAAGAACACCCCTGCGAAGGACGTAGGGGTCCTCGGCGCCCTGTGAGCGCCCACCGGCGGATTCGAAGGAGGCGCTGTGCTGGCCGAGCAGCTCAATATGCTTCTGGGTAATGTTACGGGCTTTCTCAACCTCCTTGGCTCCCTTTCCAGGTCCGTGGGCTAGCTCCTTGGCCTTGTGCTTGATTTCCTTATGCAAGCGCTCGAGGATGGGGAGCACGGAACCCTTGATGCTCTGTTCGGTTTCGAGGTTGGTGTTGATCATAGCCTGCGTGTTGGTGCGCAAGTTCTCAAAGAATCCGGCCATGCCACCAAGGCTCTGGTCGAAGTGGTGGCCCTCCTTCAGGGGGCTGGAAATGGTCTGCAAGGAGCGGTGTCGAGGTTAGTTTCTCGTATTCCTGTTTCACATCTCGGCGCGACTGGTTCCAGGCCCAAGAAGGAAATGGGATCATGACAGCCGTACTGACCTTGAGGGCCTTTTCATATTCCTTTGCCTGGTGGTTATGGATCTTCTCGATGGCCTTGACATACTCCTCGAGATAACCGCAGGCATGCTTCCAAGCTTGCAGTCGTTCAGCTAGCAAACCAGCAGTCTGTAGACCGAATTAGCCAAACGATGTCCTCCCGGGCTTCCGAGCACCCCGAAGCTCCGGCGCATGACGGCGCATCGCATGTTGTTACCGGAGGAGAAGGCGACGTACAGTTGTTGGATCGGCGTCGGGGATGGCCTCGTCGCTAAAGGCGCTGAGGCCGGTGGTGGCCCTGGAGGCCAGCATAGTGATCGGTGAGGTCGCGGAGGACATGTTGACTGTGATTTAGGAATGAGGATTCGAATAGGGAGATGCAAAAGGAAGAGGCAACGGTATCGACAGCTCTCGGGGTTAAATTAATTATTGACAGGTTGACAGGGGGTGAGGGGAGCTAAAGTCAGGGTAGCAAGGAGGAGGGGTATCACAGGGGAAGGTGGGGAGCTCTCTCGTTTAGGCCGTTGGGGTGGCGCGCGGGAAGGACGATTGGGCGTCAACGCGCGGAAGACTGGGGAGAGATCTGGGTAAAAGTAAAACGGGAGACAGAGGACCGACGACGAGACCTGGCGACGACGCATTTACATTTACATGAAAATGACTTTTTAATCAACCAGACGCTGCTCAACGGTAGGAATGACGTTTTTGGCGGATCACCAAGACTTGGGGAGGGGAGTGGAGCATGCTCGCGCGGACGGTGGATCATCCGGTAAGATTGGTGACGGCGTGGCTCATTACGATTCGGTTCGACTCACGGCCTTGCTCCTTTTGTCTTGAATCTGTTTGCCAGAATCTTGACGTCGAGCTGTCTGGCTAGCTGGCTAGCTGGCTAGTTGGCTGTCTGGCTGTCTGGCTGTCTGGCTTCCAATTGGATGCGGGTGCGATTAGCTCGTCGGAATTGGGTTCTCATCATGGAGCCTGTTGCATCTTGCCAAGGACGTATTCGAAGACAGGGGGGTCCGGGGCATATGTTTCTATTCACGAGACGGGATGGCGACACCACAAGCCGCTCAGCACTCAGTTCGCTTATCGGGCCTGTCGTTGCTTCTTTCTGCCGTGGGGATGAGCCAGCCGAGCCGGATTAAAAAGCAATCACGGACAATCATCGAGTGCCGATCTCGCCTGGCTCTACTACCGTAGTGGTTTGTATGTATACATGCAACAGTCACACGCTGGTGTAAATGCTGCATTGCCACCGCCGTGATCAGATAGATGCAAACCTCCACCTTTGCTCATCAATTTCTCCCATAATTCTTTCGCCTCGTTCATGGAATCCTCCATAAATATCCCACCCCGTTGCAACAGTTAGACAGCACAGACTCCAGACGCATCCAAGAAAGATGAAAAGCCCAACACTCAGACGCGGTCTATCAATCGCATTCAAGTCATGACGTCAATCCCCAGCTCCCATGCACTCCCTCCTGCTGTACCGCACTAAAACAGACACTAAGGCACGTCCTCCCACCCACCCCATTACATCTTCCGTGGGCAAAGCCCAAAAAAAGTCATGATCATCTGAGAGAAACCAGAAGAAACAGAGAAAAGAAAAAATTGACATTTCTGGTCGACCTGATGGGACGCAGGACACAAGACCCTGACAATCACCCTAAAATGGCTGATCCCCCCCCCCCACTCCCCTGGGTCACACACCCGGCTAAAGATGGGACGAGGATCCTCGGCCAAATAATAATTTTTTTTCTTTGCTTGGCCTGATCCGTTTTTCGCCAGGGAGGCCTTACGGATACGCGGTTTCCCGTGCGCTTTTCCCGCTCGCTGGAGGCAGCCCACTAAGGAAAGAGACGAGGAAAAAAAAAAAAAAGCCTGGCCCCCGAACACACAGGAAAAGAAACTGCCTGCCTAGCGGGGGTGGTGGGAAGGAGAGGAGGGGAGGAGCCCAATACCACTTATTAATGCATCCATCCATTCCATCCATCCATCCCTCTCACACTCTCTGCATCCCCCCCAATCACACACGCGAGCATACACCGCTGGGCTAAACCACACCACTGCAAATGCTGTACCACGCCATCGCGCGTGGGTGCGAGGAGCGGCACTCGCCTGTGTCAGGCAGCCAAGACCAGCACGCCCTTTCGACCTTTCGCCCTTCGCTGCTGGAACCGATGCTGGAACCTCCGGGAGGCACGTGCTTCCATGATGCGCAGTTCGTCCCGTCCAACCCGCGCATCCCTATCCTTTGACATCATGTCTGTGTCAAGTGCGAGCTCGGATGTCCTCGAGGCCCAAGCGCATGCAAGCCCCTCACCCCTCAACCCCTCCATCCTCCATTCTCCAGCAGAAGTGCCGTTTTGTTAGCGCGAACACATTATTCTTGCAGGTTCACGTCAAACTCCGCGAAGAGGCCTTGTCTTTTTTAAATAATTTCTTTTTTGTAAATTCCAAATGTCATCCCTTATTCCATCGTAGCGTAGGCGTTGGCACGCTCTGGGGTATTATCAAACTAATGTACAAGGAATGCATCAATCGAGCTCTCTCCATTCATGCCCGTTCTGTATGTTTCTCTTGATGCGTCGTCGCCAACAGATGTATCCAAATCATAATCCTTAGTTTGCACCCTGTCTATACCCGTATATAAAATCCCATAGACATTGAAATATCCCTTGCTGGGGATCCCAGTTTCCGTAAACGCCTTCCATATCCCAAGTGCCGCTTCGTGTGTGTATATATCCATCCATTGTTGTCTCCAAGACTGGCGTAAGCATAAACAAAAGTAAAGAAAATGAAACCGAGATTCAGTTTTATCCTGTCGTGCAGGTTTAATAAACTTGGTCTCGAGTGAGGTGCATCCTGCGGTGCACCGACGGGTCGTCCGTGTAAGCTCGTCCCGCAATCAAGCTGGTGGGACGGGAGACGTGGTGAACCTGTTGAATGTGGTCCTCGCCCACCTGGTCCTCGGAAATGGTTCCAAGAGGATCTGGGACCAAATCGGTGGCGGGAGGAGTTCGGGGAGCGCTGAGTGCAGTCTGGTAGTCGGGAAGTTGAACGCTGCCCGAGTGGGTCATCGATCGTGCAGGAGTTCGGACGGCCGTCTGGTAACTTGGGACCTTGTTAAGCTCAAGGAACTCATTGGGGTCCAAATCGACGTGTTCAGCCGAATTGCGTGACGAATCGTCTCCTGCGCTGTTGCTTCTCGTGAGAGCACCAGAGTGTGGCTCCGATCGCGGAGCTGCCACATGGGGTGCCGACGTCGGGGAAGCGATGCCAGAAGTGAAGCCAGAGGCCGAATGGATCGACGTAAATGAGGTGTTACGCTGCGAGGGGTCAAGTGATACGTCCGCCAGCCGTGACGATAGGGCTGCAGGCGCAACCGGCCGGCTGTGAGTCAGGGCCGCCGCCAGATTTTCCGTGGAGCCGGCCCGGGATTGGGCGTAAAATGGACTGTTGACACCAGACTGAATAGCGGGGGTCTGGAAACCGTGGATGTCGACATCCTCGTACAACTGGTCCAGCACGTGCTCGCCATAGCCGGGAGGAGCCATAGTTCCGAGGTTTTGCTCGCTTGGTGTGGATGGCGACTGGTCGACCAAGTTGCCTTGCTCGTCGAGAGGCATGTTGGGGGAGATGAAGATGGAAATGGGGAGGGTGGCGCGAAGCTGTGATTCTGCATGTCAGCATTTGGCGCACCGGAAATGTTTCTTTCAGTTTGGGCTTCTTACCTCAGAAATGTGGCCGTCTGGGTTGCAAAGGGCAACAGTCAGCTTGATCTTGTGACGAACCTTGATACCGTGGTGGTTGAGGTCCTGGATGCACTGGCGGAGCTTCTTGGGAAGATCAAGTCGCTTCGTCAGTGCCCAGCCTTCCTGGCCGGTATCCTCGATCATGTCCTGCCAGTGCTCTTCTCTCGACACCTCAAACTTCCACATCTGGACCTCGCGTTCTGTTCGGTGTTCACGGATGCTGAGCCCGGTGGCTCCCTGGATGCAGCACTCTCGAACCTCCATCAGTCTAGCTGTAATGTCACCCAGCTCAAGTCCCTTCAACAGTGGTGTAAATCGCATTTCCATCGCAACTGAGCCTCCGAAGACGACAGCCTTTTGGGGGATGACAATCGAGTAGTCGACCTTGTTGGGCCAGATGTTCTCAACACTCATGGCATGTAGGAATTCTAGGGCGCCGGGTTCGAGGGTTCGGATGATTCGTAGGTGCTTGTAAGCGTGGAGGTCGTATGCGAGCTTGCCGCGGCCAACGGTGGCCTTTAGTCTGTAAGTGATAGATGACTCGGGGATGCCTTCGACACTCTCGGCTGTGTCGCCGGGAAGCATAAACTCGAAGGGCCATTCGTAGTTTCCAGCGGGGAGAGTCATGCTCTTGCCATGGGTGCCGACAAAGGGCGCCCATCGGTGTTCGAGGATTGTGGTTGTCTTGTCGACCTTTTGGCCGGAAACGCCAGGAGCACTTCCTCGGGGATCAGCCCAGCTGTGAAGGTAATTGTAAGCAGCTAGTTCTATGCAAAACCCTCCTTCGTATTGAGTGAAGTGAGGGTATGGGGTTGCAAGAGTCTCACCATTGACGCAGGGTGCCCATTAAGCGAAGGCGCACATCCTCCATGCGCAGAGACGACGACAGGCAGAGGACGAGAACGCCCTTGAGTAGTTGACCGGTTGATTCATGTTCGTTGCCTCGGAAGACGATGAAATCGCTGTCTAACCTGTGACACGCAAATATGTCAGTGGCCAACTCGAGAATTGAGACCAAGGGCCAAGGGCCAAGGTGGGATGGTTGGGTCGCGCAAGCTTACCGAATGTCAAAGAGGCTGTAAGAGTTGCGCCCAGTGACGGAGGCAAAGGGCTTAAAGGACGGCATGGTGGGGGATTTTGGGGTAGAGACAGATGAGATGCAGATGGCCGAGACGCAGCCAAAAAAAGAGGTCTGAGGAGCCCGGGAGAGTTTTTGGGGGGAGGGCCGGGACGGTTTTATTCGGGGCCAGTGACAATGGCATCCCACGATACGACGGGACAAAAAAGTCGACAGTCGACCAAGCGCAGAGCCGGCCACGGCGGAGGGCGGCGACGAGGGGCGGGATGTGTGAGTGGGTGCAGGGAGGGCGTGTGCGTTGCGCTCCCACTCGCACGTCTGTGCCTCCGGTACGCCTCTGGACGCCTCTTCGGATGGTACGGTGGGGCAGTCAGTGAGATCAGACGTGCAGGGTCTTGTTCTTCCTTCTTTTCTGTCGCAGCGCAGGGGGAGGGATCAAGAGCGGCGCGAGGTGGAACCCGATGGTGAATCAGATGGCCCGCCTGATGGGGACGCCTGATGGAACTAGATGGGCCTGTTGGATGCGACAAAAATATAAAAGAGGGTCGTTACTGATAAGACCCGTTGTTGGGTCGCAAATCAAATCGCGAGGGAGGCGAGCGGCCCTGAGGCGATTGAAACAAGGGAGCGGATTCGGGTTCGAGTTCGAGCTGGTTCGAGCTGGCTGAGCAGAGAAGAGCCGAATCAAGTCGCCAATTACACATACGACGACATGTTTGAAATACAGGGGTGGCCACCGCCATTTATGGCACGAGGGCTTAATTGGCACTGCCCGAGTGAACTGTCAGACCTGCCAGACCTGCCAGAGGTTCTGTTTGGATTCGCCCAAAAAGGAGGCAGCGAGAAAAAATTGGTGGCCGCATCCGTACAGGAACGGCATCAGGCCAGTCCAGTTCAGTTCAGCCCATTGAAGGAAGATCTGTAGAGGAGGGGGAGTGAAGGTGGGAGTGCGGTGGGAGCAGTGGAGCGGGAGTGGCAGCGAACAGGGCTTTGTGATTACAAACCGCACACCCTCGTTCTGTGCCTGCGCTTCATCATTCAATTCACCCACGCACTCGTCTGGCCTCAAGCACGCTTGCCCATTCGATGCGACGCAACCTTGCCCAGTAGCGAGCGACAGGCCTGACGTAAAACTACCTCGCGGCCGCTACATTGCAGGCTCTCTGTTCCTCATGACTCTTGCAAAGCAACAAATCCTTGCGAGGGCAAAAAAAAAAATGAAAAATACAAAAAGAAATTGTTACGGCCCCGGTCATGCGCAACCAATTTGCGAGCCGGCAGTCGATTACGGGTATCTTGACAACAGATATGTGCGAGGGACGTGCTCTTACACATCCACGTCCGTCGAGACCCCGTCCGTATCGCACATGCCGGGGCGAACGGAGTACTTCGGTGCTTCGTTGCCGGACGGCCGGGTGCGCAAAATCAGTTATTCTGTGGCCCTGAACTATGCAATTCTCCACTCGCATGGCGGGCGGGTTGAATCACGGCTTGGCTACCATTACTGCCGTGCCGTGCGTCTCGACGGAGCATCGGTGAAGGGAGAGGCGGCGAGAAACAACCGAATATACGGTAGTCGGGGCTTGCGTCGGGGGACTCTAACTCTGTACGAGAAGCGGCACTTATTGCCCAGTTTAGCTCTGCGTCAGAGGCCCAAGTCACCAAAAAGGTTCAGTGAACAGGGCACAGGCACACAGGCACAGCAACAATCCACGACAGGGTCGTCATGCCGGTGGTGGTGGTGGGGCGGACACGCCGGGCTCATGGTCAACGACTTGTGGTTGGATGTGTGCCGTGAAGGGCCACTACGAATCGTGCTATCGAAGCCCGATAGAAGCTTTCCCTTCCGACAACCTTGCTGCAGCCACCCAACCCCTGCCAACCCTACATCATCCATCGAGCTACGTACTGGCTGGCTGGCTGTCTCGGTGGTGGGACCCCGAGCAAAAGGCATCAGAACCATTGCGGGACCGCTCAAGGGTGCAAAGCCCAGGGTTTTAGCGGAGCCCAGTCTCCAAGAAACAAGGAACTGCCAAGAGCAACACACGTGTGGGATGAATCGAGTAAAAAGAAGCACAAGAGAAGCTGCCGAGGGGAGGCAAACGTTTCGGAGGGGTACATCCGTTGGGAATGCTCTCGGCCTTTGTCCCCTGGCTTCCTCTGCCAATCTTTCGCGAGTACCCACGGTCAGTCGATTGTCAAGGATCCAGGGCTACCGATTCCTTCTGCGAACCAGCTGCCTGCTTTCCGCTTTCCGTGCCTGTCGCAGTTGTTGTCGCGGCTGGGGACATGCAAAAGAGGCCAGGAAAGGGGCGAGCTATGCCAACGGTTCTCGAGACGCCGCCGGTGTGCCCGTACAACTCACCGAAATAGCCCCCCACGCACCCACGCCCACGCAAGAACTGCGCGCGCGCACGCACCACAGAAGCACATGGACGGAGCAAACGCATGTGCAGCACACCCGTCTCAAATGACAAGACACGATAAATAGAGTAGGCAGCAAGGAGGTCGCCGCCAGACAACTGGCCATGCCATGCACCCACGCGTCCGCACCCACGCCTCACGGATGGCGACCATGACAGGACCAAGATAGGTAGTGCTAGAGAGCCCCGTATCGGTGTCCCACAGCCTAGAGGCGGTCCCCTCCTCGTGGGTCACCCGCGGGCGCAAAATGGTCGGTAAACCGTTGTGTGAGGGCTTCTCGTCATCCAGTTGGGCGCACACCGAGCACCGGCCGTTACTGATAGCGAATATGCCGCCCCCGTGGCCACCCTTATCCTCACCCTCAGGGCCGAATCTCACGATAGCTTCCCCCCCCCTCACCCCTTCGCTTCGCATAGGGTTCCGACCTGGTCCTAGCTGCCTGAACTAGCCATGCCCCTGCCGCAGCCTCCTTCAGATTATCGTCAATTAGGGTATTGTGTGATCTGCTTATCTCGGGAACCCGCTCATCCGTCGCCGTCTAGGCGCTTTTTAGACAAGACTTTGACATACCGATACACCCATCGACAGGGCAAGTTTGAAGCCTCATGTCAGACCCCGTTTTGGTTATGTGCTGGGACAAGTCACCGGCCATTGGAAGACTAGAGCAGGCGCGGCAGGCAGGAGAACAAGCCTCCTCTGATACGGGAAGAGGTGCGTCACGCTGATGTGTGTCAGCTGAACAACCGTGAGAACAACATGCAGGAATGCTATCGTGGGCTGTGCTGGCGGTGGTTAATATTCATGATTGAATGCAATTGCAATTGCTTATTGCTGTTCGAGGCGCAGGATCACCAGTGCATCGGCAACACCAGCACTGCATACAACGCTGTTGCAAGGGGCCAGCGCATATCGCACGCCCCCTTTGTGCCAAGAGCAGACGCACACTCCTCGCAGGTGAACCATTCGTCAGCCTATCAGCGAGTGCTATTGACAGGTGAACCAAGGTCAGCGGCTTGTCTCACCCACCCAGGGTTCGGACTGAGCTGGACTGGACTGGAACCAAAGCTAGACCTAGGACCTGGATTCCGGGACTTCAGCAATCACGCTATGTCTTGGAGCCCTGACAGAGGCATCCGGACTGGGCTGGGCTGGGCCGAGTCGGTATGCTCGTGTCTCGCCGCACATTTCCTAGGGCTATGGAACACGATTTAGCCGGGCAAATGGTAACCGTCAAACGGGCGGCGCGAGACGGTTCATTCAGGGCTACTGGCCGCGCAGTCCCGCTGCAGGTCTCAACCCGGCTGCACAGAAGAGCAGAGCCAAGCCTCGAGGAGCAGGGGTGCCACTCACATGGGATTTTCGCTCTCGTCCGATCCCACAGCCAGGAACCTGCAGGGAACAGCATGGTAATTTTTGTTTCTGTTTCTTTTTCCTTCCTGTGTGCCTTGGGTGAGCGATTGGTCGCTGTGAATCACACGCCGGGATTAGAAGCGCCGGTGTCGCTGTCACCGGTAGTAGCCGACCCATTTTCTTCCGTGGATGTGCAAGTCCGATGATGTGATTTGGGACTAAGACACACACGCACACACACACAAAGGTCAATATCTCGCAAAACAGATAGCCTTTGATTAAGCGCGCAAAACTGGGACAAATAATCAAAATGAGCATCTCTGATGAATCATGGCCGGAGATATGGGCATGGGCTGTAGGTTTCGCTACGGCTGGCGTCTCCCACTTTTTACCAGCCAGCCTCGAGCTCCCAAATTCCCTCGTGCCAGGGGAGTGAGCGCAAGAAGGACATGATATATCATGTACATAATGACTTGAAACCTTGCGGCCGCAAACTCGGCTAATGCGTGCGGTCCGCTTTAAGGTGCGTTATTCCCGTTGCATGAGCCCCAATACGGACCCTGTTTAGTGGCTTTTTCATGGCCGATGGCGTCGCCACAAAACTCTACGATTAAGCCGCAGTTGAGCCAGCACCAATAGCCCTTCTGGCGATATTTAGTAATGTGTGCCGCCTCAACTGTTGTCTCGGCTAGCCGCGCACGCCAGAGTTGATTTGTGTAGCTGAGCATGCGTGTGCTTCAGGTTCTACCTTATCTGTGTCTCGGTCTTGTCTGGCATTGCTCAAGCACGTGGTCTCCCAGGCTCTTGTTTTCCTTGTGCCGCCGCATGCGTTTTGTTTTTCTCCCTTATTAATGCGGGCCGACGAGTCTCTGAGCCACGTTCCGCAACCAAGGACCGGCGACGCCTCGGCCAGAAAGAAACGAGGCGGGTTGCATTATTCACGGTTGACGTGACGAAGTTGGTATCTCCCCGGAGGATTTTACCCGATCTCCTATTTTTTAAATGTCCGTCCGTGACGGCGGTGATTGAATTTTTTTTTTATGCCTCGTCCCGCCCTGACAGACCCTCTCTTGGGAGGGCGTCTCCATCACCGAGACGGGTCAAGGCGGATGGGTCCCATTCCGTCGGTGAAACGCAATGGCCTCAGCCCTGTCCAAGCTCCTCTTTCTTAGCCTTGGCTTTTTCCTTCCTCGATCCACTCGTCGTCGGCGTCGTCGTAGTCGCCTCCTCTCAGGCGGGTTTGGCGGCGGCCAAATACTAACGGGTAACAATGGGCTCGTCCCCTCCCTTTCTCGGCACGACAAAGAGCTGCTCCGCCATGTTAGTTATCAAAACCCCCGAGCTAGCAAGGCCTCTCCTCCCTCCCTCAGTCACACCCGTGAGGCTCCATCTGCAATGGGGCTCCCCTTCTCCTTGAACCCCCCTCCCCTCGATGTGGGCTGTGGACATGCCAAAAGGGGAGCTAAGCTTGTAGCTAAGTTGAGAGAAGCAACAGTGACTAACCCGTGGGACGATCAGGGTTCGCGGTCATCCATGCCTGACATCGGCTTTTGATGCCCAGGGAATGCATGGACGGCCACCCGGCCCAGTTTCGAGTGTCCTCTTCATGCATGTGAATCTCGTTCTGGTCCTGCCTACGGTACGCTCCGAGCGTGCAGCTCTGGACCGGCATTTGAGCCTGGGCTTAGCTTAGCTAGCTGATAGCCAAGCCGTCTGTTCCTTCTCGCTTCCCTGCCATTGCCGTGGCCATGTCGAGACCGAAGCCCCCTCTCCCCCTTGTTGTTTTCGCATCGGTGAAAGTCGGAACCTCTCATCCAGACGAACACGCGACGTCTACCGGCTTATCTCCCCCGAAGAGGAACTTGATCTCCATGTGTCTGTTAAGTGTATGAATGTATTTCCCATGTACAATTGTGCTATGTAAAGTGCAAAAAATAAAAAGTACCCAAATAGTGAAAACAGAGCAACTATCGTCTTGCTTCGCAAACAATCCGCCTTTTTTAAGTGCCAATGCATGTTATCCCATGCCGAAGAAGAAGAAGGAGAAGAGACAAGAATAGAAAAGAAAACAAAAACAAAAACAAACGCCCGTCTATGTATCTATAATGTTTCCAGCCGAGGACATATAAAACCAGCGCCTAATTACTGCACTCTTTATCCCCTTTTTTTTTTTTACGAACGACCTTCGAGGTCAGATATGGCCATCTTGACTTCCTCGCTCTGTGTTATCGATATCTGTCAGCATTTTTGATACTCCACACTTGATTCTTTTTTTAACAAAAAAACACCGGTGGTCGCCTTACCCATGGAGCTAAGCTGAGCGCAGTCGTGTAACATTTGAGGGCCGCACCCCTGCCCTTCTCCCCCGACAAGGCGTGCGCCTGTCCCAGCATAAAGTGGACTCGAGCCTCGCCGGGGGCCTGGAGTTCCACCCATCGCAGGTCTCGCAGTGCCTGATCTGGCTCGTCCTGGCGGATATGGATTCCGGCCGTGTGCATCCTGATCAGACACAGGATGTTCTCGGGCGGGTCGAGCTCGAGGCCGCGTTGCAGGTAGGCCAGGGCCAATCCAGGCATGCCAGTACCTTGAAGTGCCTAGATGCGGTTAGTTCCATCATCGTAATCGTCCAAATCGCAAGACTGCCCAAAAACCAATGGGGAGTCTAAAAAGAAAAAAAAGCTGCCCACCCACCCTTGCTATGTACGTCATCAACACTGCATTGTTCGAGTTGATCCTCTCTGCTCCACGGTAGTACTGGAGAGCATTCTCGCCCTCGCCCATCCTCTCCTTCACCCGCCCCAGGCCGACCCAGGCTGGGTAGTGTCGGCGATCTACCTCCAGGGCCCGTCGGAAAGCGGAGGCGGCCTCTCCAAAGTCTTCCAACTCCATATACTCGTAGCCAAGCAACGAAAACGACTGGGCGACGGGAGGGGTCAATTGGCACGCACGACGGAAGGCCTTGATAGCCTCGTAATGGCCCTTGCGCACCGCAAAGGAGTTGCCAACAGCGCACCACGTCTGCGGTGACGAGTAGTGGCTGTCGGTAAGCTCGTGCGCCAGGTACGCCAAGGTGACGTCTTCCTTGAGGTGCCACAATACCGTCGAGTACAACTCAAGGTCTTCCATCCAGGCCGGTGCAAGTTTGCGGAGCGCCTGGAACACCGCCTCTGCTTCCCTGTACGACATGAGCTCGTAATGGGCCCTGGCCGTCTTGGAGAGCACCCAGGGCGTGGACTGCTGCTCTGCAGACAGGGCGGAAAAGGCTTTGAGGCATTCTTTGGGTTGGAATCGACTTAGATGGTAATATCCACCTCCCACCCTTTGGAGCAGCTCTATAAGTGGCTCGAGTTGGTCATCGCTAGTAGGAGGAGGTGGTGGTGGTGGTAGTAGTAGCGGTGGTGGTGGTGTTGTAGAGCTACTAGTGTCGTGTGCCTTGATGCCACGTCTGGACTTCTGAGTGGTTGGCAAGGGTTCTGCTCTGCTGTTGGCATCCTGATCGGCCGATGTCCCGGAAGTCTGAATTCCAGTTCCTGACTTGGGTTGCGGCGGCGGCCTCTCTGTCCGACGAGTTGGTTCCTTCAACTTAGACGAGCGTTTTGGGTTGCCTCGGGAAGTGCCGCCTGTGGTCGACGAGAGCGCGTCGATCGTTGAGGTAAATGCAGGGGCCCGTCCCATTAGCCGGGCGCTCCTTCGTTGAGGAACACGGGAATGGGTTGAGGTGGAAGATGGACCAGCCACAAGGTTATTGTTCTTGTTCCCACCCGAGGCTGGAGGCGGCTCCGACGCCTCGACGGGAGTGTGGTTCAGCCCTGCGCGGGCTCTCTTTTTTGTGGCTGTCAAATTCTGCCCCCCAACTGGGTCTGCAGAGTTAGTCTGAATAATCTTTTTCCCCTTGGGCGTAATTTTGGTTTCATTCTCAGTCGCAGAGACGATGCTCTCGGTGTTGTGGACGGGCGACTGGGACGTCAGTGGAGGGGCCGGGTTGAGTGGCTTCCGTTGCCGATTTGGGTTACGCGCCGTGGGCAGATCCAAAGTATCCGGTTCATCTTGAGCTACCTTGACCGTGTTACTCTTCTTTGGCTTGTCCCTTCGAAGCCGGAAAATGTTGGGGACGCGGAGGGTTGTTCCTAGGATTTCTCAGTAAGCCGAACCTACAACCTTGAGGGGGGTGGTTTCGTTGTTCTCCCCCCTCCCCCCTTTTTTTTGGCGACTCATACCGCTATGGCAAAGATCGGTGAAGGCATCCCACATGAAGGGGTTGTCCTCCAGGGCCGCCGCAAAGCAGGCAGCTGCAGTCTTGCTTTCTCCGCATGCCTTGTACAGCTTGCCGAGCAGACGATTGACCGCGGATGAATCCGGGCAGAATCTCTCGGGTGGCGAGTGATCGCCTACAGAGAGGGTGTCAGATGATTCATGGGCTTGTATACATGATGCAGGGGGGCAAAGCTCAGAAAAACCTACCACCGTACTTTCGACAGCTCCAGAGCGGTTGAGCTTTGTTCAGGGCATCGATGCCGTCGGCGTGTTTCCTCAGGTGCAGGCAGGACTGGGCAAAGACATACGAGCAGCCAAGATGCTCTCCCGTGACCCCCACTGGACGGCTGAAATCCGCAGCCAGCGCATGTTTACCAAGTCTCAATGCAGCGAGTGACCGGAGGTGCGCCCACGTGTGATTCTTTGGGTCCGAGGCAAGCAGTCGCTCGGAGACAAAAAGCGCATTTTCGTTCAGCTCATTGTCGAGATAGTAATGCACAAGCCAGACCTGAGCGTCCATTCTCACCTACCTCCTGACGCTTGTTATTGTTCTACCAAACAGAAACATAGCGTCGCATGCGATCGCGGGTTGCAGCCGCGCGCGCTGTGGCGCACCCTGTGGCTGACCACGTCCAAAGACGGGAGGCATTCACGTGATCATCTCCTATCATTACACTGGGAGGGGGGAGGGGCCCGTCTTCATGAGAAGAGTAGACTTAGGAATGAACAAGTATAGAAAACCAAAGCCAATCGATTTTATATTACATAAATAGTGTTTGTTTCTCGAAAATACTATGCCACACCGTCTAGTTTAATTTGGCTTTTTTTTTTCCTAGCTAGCGTTGTAGATGGAGGCTTGTCTTTCCTACACAAAAAAAAGAATAATCTATGCCACCCGCTCGCCACTCAACTAAGCATCAAGCCTCCAAACACATGCATGTGCATGTTGCTACGGAAAATGGTCGATTCCTTTCTGCACATGGACACAATGCAGCAAAAGAGAAAAAAGTCTGGCACAGGATGTAGGCATTGTCCGGCTCCCCTTCATTTCCTCAGCTCTACCAGCTCTTCCCGAGTTTATCTCCCGGCGGTGTTGCGGTCATCACACGCCCTCCTGATGGGATGAGCAAACACATCAGGCCAGCCACCGTATGATGCATCATGTCGCCTCCCTCCCCTACAAAACGTCGGCAGCATCCGCCTTATGGGAGTAGAAGGGTGGAATGAGGTGTGGCCCACCCGGCCCGCGTCCTGACGTCCTTGTCCTGCAGCAAGGCCATTAAAAAAAACCTTGGGTTCACCCCCCCTGGGCATTCATTCTTCTGGGACCGCTCTGGGTGTGTGGATGGTGTGGATGGATGCGTTTCGCCGCACCCCCTACTCCATGATATCAACCAGGGGTGTCGCATGCACCATGTACGACAGATACGTATCGCTGAGAACAGGGAAACTAGAAAAAAAAAACTGATTTCTTATTAGATGTGCATACACAGTTACATGGGCTCAACTCGACTACCGGTTCGCCAACTCGGCACATTGCTTTGGAAGCACGCACACCCACGCCCACGCCGCTCCGTCTCTTCCCGGTTCGCCGCCTCAGGGACCCGTTCGGGGGGCCGGCTACGGACGTAGAGTACCGCACAAATTGTCTGAAGCCTCCCCCCCGTCGCAACTCTACACGCGCCGCCGTCCCTGGACGTGACTGGCCCTGGGCTGGCAGGTCTTCGCTTTTGACTTTATCCGCCGGCATCAGGACCGGCTTAGTTTACGGAACGCCCATTACCCGCCGTTGTTGTTGTCATGACTGCTCACATCGCAATCATTGCTTAATCCATCGGGCATTCGCGAGCAAATTTCCCACTCTTTCACTAAACACCGCACCCTTTGATTACTCGCCTCTCTTCCAGCCATCTTTAAAAAAAAAATTGGAACGAAAAAAAAAGTTTCACCGATTGACGCCTATCTCGGAGAATTATTAGGCGTGGTGGAGCTTCAAGATTTCATGCCACTCGGACTCGCCCGGGTTGGCTCTCATTTTTTTGTTGACCGATGAGGCTCCGGAGCCATGTGGGTTCTCACTGAAGGAATTACTTTATGATTTGCAACTCCCTACTAGAGTGGCCAACCACTTACGCCTCTCTTATTTGTATGAATTTTGTGTCATGTCCAAAACGAAGTGGATTGCCCACCTATCATACAAGCATATCCTTAAAAACTCCTCAAAGTGTCCCAATCAGAATTCCCCCGAAAAAAAAGTATTCCAAAGAACCATCCACACAAGTATGTACGTACGCTGGCATCGCTTATTGACAGCCCCGTCAAACCATTGTTCATCCACGTCATAGAACTCGCTTCGTCCAGTTCGTCATCGTCATGCTGCGGCTTGCGTCTCTTTTTCAGGCGCCGCTAGATCCGAGCCAGGTCGCAGCCATGTTCTGATGTGGCCTATTCGTATATGCGTTAGAAAGAATCCCGTCACATTGCAACTATCCGCGTCATATAGCTCTCATTGTTGGGCTACTCACCTGATTTGCAGCTCGTCGTGATTGCATCCTCTGTGAAATCCAACCAGCACACCGGGTGCGTATCAATCACCTTGTTCTGCAGCACCCCCCGTTAGCATCAGTGTTTTGTGGACCAGCAGACTCGCGCCCCCACGTCTTCCCACTGGTTAGAGATAGAGATGGCACTTACCAGCACAGGAGGCAGCATCGGGATCCTGGCACGTGGCTCCACAGGATGTGTGATAGTCATTTCTTCGTCTTCAGCCTCAACATTCGAATCGGATCGGAGCCGCGTGTTAGTCGTGTTCCCTGTCTCGGCCCGCTGCAGGGTCGTGTATCGCGACGATATGGATCCCCTATGCCGCACAGATTGCTAGATCGACCCGGGTTAGCGGCAGATTTCGCCTAAGAGTCGGATTGAGAGATTAATCAACATACCGCCTTTGGTCGATGAAGCATTCCCACGCTAAAGTCCCACAGGCAAAGACGTCCGTCTTCTCCGACACTACCGAACCGATAGTTGCGGTCGTCGCATCTCCAAGGGTCAAAGGCGACGGCAGAGACCCAAGACTGGTGGCCCTGGCATCTTGCGAGCAGTGCCGACTCTGATACTGACCAAATCGAGATTAGGTCGTCCTGGCCACCCGTCAAGACGTATTTGCCATCTGGCGACCAGCAGACACATGACATGCCGCCGTAGTACGAGTAAAACATGTCTAAGAGCCTAGATTCGGGTAAGCAGGTGCAACATCAAGGTGTCGGATTACCATCACATACTCTTCCTTCAGATAATCTATAATTCTTAGTGTCCCGTCCTCAGAAACCACAGCCAAGTGCCTATTATCAGGGGAGAAGGCAAATGCATTGGCGCGGTGATTTGACAGCTTCCATGCCGCCACCGGATTCGTCTTTTGGTTCTTAGAATGAACCGATTTGGTGATTCGGATTCCATTTGACTGAGATGCTCCATTCGCAATGTCATCCGTCTCACTTCCATTCACGTTTCCGTTAACATGGCCATTCAATGCCTCCTCATCCGGGTTAAACTGAGCGTCTTCTTTCTCCTTGTCGTATACTACCAGGGAACCGTCCATGTGAGCAGATAGGAATAGATTTTCAGACCCAGGAATCCATCGAATTGCAGATACAGGAGTGCTATTAATCACGCCCTACAAGCAATTAGTATGTCCCTTACGAATTCTTCTGTTGCGGTATCTCACATTCTTGTTCAATCGTGTATAACGCTGAGAGATGGGCTCCCACCAAATGATTTCGCCAGTAGAAAATCCCATAATGACATCTATATGCGCGGGTGTCTTGGTGACGGCATTAACGTCGTGGCACAAACAATGCGCCTTTGTGAACAGAATCTTGGTCAAGTAATCTTGCTTTTGGAGTTGTCAGTTATACAAAGTTCAATTGATTGGTAGTTTCCAACAACCATAGCCGTACCTTGTTGGACACAGACATATCAAGCCATTGAAAAGCACGGTTGATATTAGCAAACGCAAAGACACCGTCATTCGGCCGCTCTGCCAACTTGCGGTTCAGAGCCTCATTGACAATAACACGAGAAATGAAGGACGAGTTGCTTTTTGTCATGTTGTTCTTCGGCTTCCTCTTCTTGTTGATATCCTTAGTCTGCACTTGTGTGAGCAAGGAGTTTCCCTCGCCAAAGGCAGGCGCAGAGCCAAAGGTGATGGATGTCGCCGGGGCATCGCTCGTTGAAGTTGCTCGCCCATCCTCGCTGCTCATGCCACCTTCTGTCGAGTAACGACTTTCATTGGGATGTTCCTGGATGCTCGAAGGCGCACCGCTGAGGGCCAAAGTCGTGGCGGATACACCCTTGTAGAAGAATGGGGCCGTGGCTCGATCGAGGCTAATGAGCGAGACGGTTGTGCCAGCAGTGGCCGGCTGTGGGTTCGTCGAGAGAGGGTTCGGATTGACAACGGTAGCCTCTGAAGGGTGCGGCGGGGGAGTCGCAAGATGCAGGTCTTCCTTGAGGACATAGGTTCCTGTACGTATCGGGTCAGCGTCGTGGGTCGCGTGGTTTTGATCCGCCGGGTAAAGACGTAGTTCCGGGCGAACGATGGTATCGCAAAACGGAATCGCAAAACGGACGGATCGGGAGCACACAAGGACGGGGCCGTAGTGTCACAGAAGGACTGGGGAGCGGCCATCGGGGCATGCGAATTGGGGCACCGGGAACTCACCCTCGCCAACCAGGAACTGCCATTCGGGGCCTTCGGGATTCGACAGCGTATTGTTCGTCTCGATCATGGGAACGGGATGGATACCGCCAGCGCCGTACGCCCCCATGGAGGGGTACCGAGGCGGAGGGGGTAGGACGCTGCCAATTTCATCTCGAGTCAGCGGGAGGACGCATGGTCGTGGTTTGCGCAACGGGCGACTTCGGCGGAGCGGGCGTGGGCGGATACGTACAACATGATGACGGCGCGGGGACGTTTATCGGGGACGCTGCCCAGTCAAGAGGGATCGGGGCGGCAAGAGGTGAATGTCCTGGGCGCGCAATTTACACTCGTCGAGAGGGAGGATGGCGGTGTTCAGGTTGATTATCTCCGTGGTGTGGTTGTGGGCCAAGGCGCGGCGGAGGGGTGGAGGTTGGCGTGGGTGGAGGGCGGAAGTGCGGAGGAGGCTGACCGAGGCAGGCGCGCAGAATTGCGGAGAGAGACGATGTCGCTGGGTCTCCTACAGAGGGGATGCGCACGAATAAAGAAGACACGGACAAGAGGCAGCCGGCAAAGAAGCAAGGGACAGGTGGTTGGCCGCCGACAGCATGGGGTAAGGAAAGACAGGGCGAGCAGGAGAGGCAGAGGCACAGGCACGGTCATGAGCAGAATGTCGCATGCAGCTAACCAACGACCTACCTACCTATTCTGACGCTGCGCTGGGCCAGAAGTCTGGGGTTTGGACAGGTCTGGTCCGGGGGGCGATAAGGGAGGGCTGGGACGACTGGTGGTAGGCCGGCATCAGGCCAGGCCAGTCAAATCCAGCGAATTGGGTCGGGGGGACATGGGCTGGACAATGTGACAATGGAGCGCTCGAGTCGTTCAAGTTGTGGGGTAATTCGGTTTAGCGACGGGGCTTCAGACGGGGTTTTCGGTCCAGGCGCCGCGAAGGAATCGAGGGGCATGTCAGCGGTACGGGCTTCGTCGCAATCCAGGGCATGGGCGGTTCCTGTGCCTCTTTTGAGCTCGCCTGGAGATGTGTGTGCCAACAAAATACTGGAGTCGCAGAGCCGTTTGACTTGCAGCCAGTACAGCAGCGCCTCTTACGTCCAGTCCCCATACCGTCGGGATCCGTTGAATCGGTCCAGCCAACCAGCCATCGAGAGAGTGCACACATGTCGTTGCTCTTCTTTCATCGGTGGCACCCGTCGTGAATGCCACAGCAGGTCATGATGGCATTCAGTTTACAGGCGCAGTTGATGTCCGCTCTCCTCTCATATCCCGCCAAGTCGGAAGAACTTGACCCAACACCCCAGTCGACTGACAGGCCAGCCTCCTGTGCCATGGTTCGTCCTAGTGAGGGCCTGCCGTTCAGCCACCAACCACCGGCTGACCTGCGGTTAGCTCCAGGGAGCCTCAGGATGAATAAATGAAGAAAACCACAAAAATAAATAAACATAAGACCAGATATTGCAATTCTAAGTCATCTGCATTTATTTATAGTAACTTATTTATTATTAGCATCCTTCTTATGCCAGTGTTGGGACGAAATTCTGCGTGGAATACCATATTTTGTCACCCGCCAAACCCCCACCTAGAAACGTCACGTTGGACCAAGTGCAGATCGCAAGGCACACAATCGTTGACACTTGCGGCTTTTAAACAATCAAGCAAAATAGTCAAACATATCGCATTGGATCGCATTCTATACTGATAGGACCTTAATATAATCTTCGAGTAATTCCATGACAGCTTTGTACAATATATGAAAAGCACGTTCCGTTCCGCCGCCAGAGCCACCCTGGTAGTGCAGAAGGCATGGATGCCGTGGCGGGATCGTCCAATCCTTGCTCTTCGCGCGTCACTTCTTCGACCCTAGCTCCCAGAGCTGGCGGCTGCATCTTGGTCTGCATCTTGCATCCTCCAAGTCCCCCGCCAAAACCTATCAACTGACATCGCGCGTGCCGCCTCAGACGCTCTTCATTGCTAATCCCGCCTCCCTGCATGCGCCGGATTCTTCGCTGGCATCGGTTCCATAATTATCCATTTCCAAGCGAGCTTCTCCGTCCCGCCACCGTACAAATCTTGTTCGCCGCCAAGGTCATGGAACCTCAGTAGAACCATTCCACCGCCTCTCGCCCAACGACAGCTTCCATAGCCTAAGCCATCATGGCCACTGGTGTGTTCCAAACATCTCCTCCGGCCGGTGTTCCCGCTGGCCTCAGACCATCATCTAACAACCTGCTGTATAGTGCGCATCTGTGTCTGCGGTGACGAGAGCACCGGCAAGTCGAGCCTCATTGCCTCGCTTGTCAAGGACCAATTCGTCACCACCAAAATCCAACCCGTCCTACCTCAAATCACCCTTCCCCCAAGCATCGGCACCCCTGATAATATCTCCACCACCATCGTCGACACCTCTGCCCGCCCCGAAGATCGTACCACCCTCCGCAAGGAAATCCGCAAATGCAATGTCATCCTCCTCGTCTACGCCGACCACTACAGCTATGAGCGTGTCGCTCTCTTCTGGATGCCATACTTCCGATCCCTTGGAGTCAATGTCCCCGTCGTTCTCTGTGCAAACAAGTCCGACCTGGCGGCCCAGGGCACCACACCCCAGGTCGTAGAAGAGGAGATGCTTCCCGTTATGGCCGAGTTCCGTGAAATCGATTCATGCATCCGGACCAGCGCTCGCGAGCACCGCAACGTCAATGAAGTCTTCTTTCTCTGCCAGAAGGCCGTTACCCATCCCATTGCACCTCTTTTCGACTACAAGGAAGGCCATCTCAAGCCACTCTGTGTGAATGCTCTCAAACGCATCTTCTACCTCTGCGACAAGGACCAAGACGGGTATCTCAATGAGCAGGAGATGCGGGAGTTCCAAGGTCGTGTATTTGACAAGCCATTAACCGCCGATGACCTGGACAATATCAAACTATCCATCGCCAAGTCTCTTCCAGATTCTGATCTGGCCAAGGGAATCGATCTACGCGGCTTCCTCCAGCTTAATAGGCTATATGCCGAGAAGGGACGTCATGAGACTATTTGGATCATCCTGCGCAAATATCACTACACCGACAGTCTCAGTCTTGAAGACAAGTTTATCCGCCCCAAGTTTGATGTACCAGAGTACTCCTCTGCCGAACTGAGCCCGGCTGGATACCGATTCTTTTTCGACCTGTTTCTGTTATTTGACAAAGACAATGATGGTGGTCTCAATGATGAGGAGCTCGAGGCATTGTTCACGCCAACCCCTGGACTCCCCACCTCCTGGACCGACTCATCATTCCCATCATCCACAGTCAGGAACGAGGCTGGTCACATCACCTTGCAAGGTTGGCTGGCTCAGTGGAGCATGACGACCTTCATAGAACCAAAGACTACTATCGAGTACCTGGCATATCTTGGTTTTGAGCCGCCAAACCCCAAGGATCCCGTCACTGCTGCTCTCAAAATAACCAAGCCACGCAAGAGGAGAAGACGACCTGGTCGTGTAGAGCGCAATGTGGTCCATTGCTATGTCCTAGGTGCTTCGGGCTCAGGCAAATCATCTCTTCTGGATTCCTTCCTAAACCGCCCCTTTGAGGGTCTGTATCGCCCCACCATCAAGCCTCGCCGAGCAGTCAATAGTGTCGAGCTTCCAGGGGGCAAACAGGTATACATGATCCTGGAGGAGCTTGGCGAGCTGGAACCGGCAATTCTCGAGAACCAGGCCAAGTTAGATGCTTGTGATCTCATCTGTTATGCCTATGATTCGTCTGACCCCGATTCATTTTCTCACATCGTCGACGTCCGAGCAAAATACCCGCACCTTAATGAACTGCCATCCATTTACACCGCTCTAAAGGCGGACAAGGATAAGACTAACCAGCGCTGTGAGCTCCAGCCAGACGAGTACACATCATCCTTGAACATAAGCCTTCCGCTTCACGTCAGTGTTACTTGGGGTAGCATCAGCGAGCTCTTCGTCGCCTTTGCGGATGCAGCTACCACGCCTAGCAGTGCGTTCCCGAAGAACAATGACGAGGGCCCAGATCGTACGAGCCTCTACGTCGCTCTCGGGGCCACGGCGTGCGCTGGAGTTGCTGCCTTGATGATATGGCGGCGCGCTACAAATGCCATCTAAACCTACCTGATCTCAAACGGGAGGATCTCGAAGCTGTCTCATTGTCGAATCTGACACGTTCGTCTTCAACTATAAACCAAACGCCACTCATCACTACAATTTTGTCTGCAAGCAATAAAGCACACGTTATGGACCAGGGCCGATATTTAAGAGGAGGAACATTCAGCATGATAAGGAGTTTTAATTTCGCCATTCATTGAAGTCAGACTACGATACCCGGCTCCGTCATAAACTTTTTTTAGTCGCATACTAGGATTTAATGATGCCAATGCCACCTTATTCTTCTCTCGCCTGACTGAGCCTCGCAATTCATTCATCGTTCTCCGGGCTCCGTAAAGATTTTCCGAGCTCCATCCATCGATCCAAATATCAAAAACTCACCATCCATCCATTACAAAAATGACTATCCCACTCATATGGGGCACGATGCTCTAGACCTTGTAGAAGCAGAAACCAACGTAGAAGCTCGCGGCCTCCATCTCCTCGTCAGACACCAACAAGGGACCGCCACCACGCTCACGGACGCCCATGCGTTCGCTCAGAGGACCAAGCTCGGCATCATCCTTCTCTGCCTCCCAGATCTCAGGGAAGGTGCGGTGAAACTGTAGCTCAAGGTTGTAGTCCTCAGCAAGGGCACGGAAAGCCTCCCAGGGCACGACATATTCGGGCACCTCCTCGACGGCCTCGTCGAGGAAGAAGTTATACTTCCAACCATAGGCAGGGCGGAAGACACCATCTTCGGGGGTTTTGCCGGGGAAGCGCACGCGGTAGATGCTGTTACCCCACTCTGCTGTAGGCTCAGCCTCGCCCTCTTCGAGTTCGCCGTCCTCAGGCTCGGCGGGAGGAGTCTTGGATTCCTCGGGGTTGGCCTCCTTGGCGGCGCGCTTGGCGGCGGCGTTCTCGTTAAATTTGCGGACGTGCTCGCCGAGGATGTCCGAGTTAGGAATGCAGCCGATGAAGCGGCCGCCCTTCTTCAAGGCGCCTGCCACGTTGCGGAGCATGATGCGGGCATTCTTCTCCGACTCGAAGGCGTAGTGCATGGAGAACATCATACTGACGACGTCGAAGCCCCGGCGGTTCATGGGCGATGGGTCCCAGCCGACCTGGCGGACAATTTCAATGTCCTCGATGCTCTCCCCGTAGCAGTCCTTGACGTGGAAGCGGGCGTCAAACAGCCTCGGCGGTGGCCGTCCGCGTCCCCCTCGGCCGCCGCGTCCACCACGCGAGCTGAGGGCCCTGTACCGCTCGCGGGCCTGGTCGATACTGACGTCGGCAGGGTCCAGGCCGACGTAGAGCTGAATTGGCTGCGGAGCCTGCTGCCACTTGCTAAGATCGCCGCCCTTTCCGCAGCCGACGTCGAGGACGAGGAGCTCCTTGCCGCTGGAGCGGCCGCTCTCGCGAGAGCCAGGGGTGTGGTCCTCATCGGGCGAGTAGCGCTGGATGATGCAGCTCTTGATCCAATTGTTGAAGACGCGGAGGCCCTTGATCTTGCTGTCCCTAGTTCGCCAGTCGCGGCCTCGCTCGGGAACATTGTTGTAGTGCTGCCTCACGACGTCGTGGTTGCCGCGATTCCTGTTGTCCTCGTCCTGCGCGGCCTGCGCGGCGACGGACCCGCGCTCGCGGTCCATCTGGCGCTGTCGGATGGCCTCGCGCTCGGCCTCGGAGAATCGCGCGCGCGCGCCGGGGCGCTTGAGGCGGCGAGGCTGGTCAGATGGCGAGACGGCGCGTCGCTTCGCGGGCTGGAGCTCCTTTGCGTTGTAGGGCTGGGGGAGGTCGTCCTCGGCGTCGTCGTTGGCCCGGCGTTTGCGGCCGGACCTGTCGTCCAGGTCGGGGCTGGATCGGCCCATTGTTGCTGCTGTTGCTGTTGTTTTTTTCGTGTGTGTGGGTGCGTGTGTTTTGTTCAATTCGGGGGGACAGATGGATTCAAAGTGAGTGCAGACGGTTGGTTGTGGGTTGCGTGATGTTTGAGCAGGCTAAAGTTGGTTTCTGAAAGCCCCGAGAGTGAGGGTCGCATGTGGATCAGGTGGATCGGCTTCAACCAAACCCCGGGGACGGCGCGGCCGACGAGTTGATTGGGCCATTGGCGGGATAATCCGAGTGCCCCAATAAGCCATGACACGCCAAACACGTTCGGGTTGCATTATATTTGACTTGTTGGCTTGGTTTTCTTAAAGAAAAAAATAATAACAGAGCAACAGTCATATGCTAAAAAAAAAATTAGTTACGTCTTTTTGTTTTACCAGCAAATTGACGACATCACCGCAATACACTCGTGCCTCTAAACTATACATCTATCGCTTTGCAGACAATTACTTATCCTAACTTATATCCCAACAAAATAGATTCACATCGTGCACTGCTTCTCTAATTCCAAGAGCCCACTGTTATGCACGTCATTGAAAACGTTCATTCCAAATATGAATCTAATGCACTTCGCCGCTGTGCCTCTTTACGACTCGTCCATTCCTTAACACGGCTGGCACTGCTGCAAGAGCGACACGACCACAGCATACAGGGCGATGATGTTCAAAGTATGTATTACAATCAGCCAATTTTTTGGTAAGTTTTTATGGCAAAGGATGCGTCTTTTAGCCTCCCAACGCCAGCGTTGGTGGTCGAGACCATATAAATGACCTCGAGCCCTTCGGCTGAACTGCCAAGTCATCAAAAACGAAGTCGCCCAGGGCACGAAAACAGCTCCACCCAAAGAAAAAGAAAATATAGGGTAAAATCTCACTTTGAGAGATATCGATGTCGACGTCTGCCCATGCCGAATAACTTGTGTCTCTGTGCCATGTCGTCGTGGGCTCATCCCAAATCCAACCCGGAGATAGCCTAGCACCAAGAACAGGGCCACAAAGATAGCGTCGATCCCAGCCTGAACAGGTCGTAGTTTCTTGGCGACCTTTTTATTGGTGCGAGAAGTTGGAACTAGATATTTCCGTGGTCTTTCTTGAGGCAGTCACTCTCGAGGCGCCCTTGATTTGGACTCAACGTCATAGCCTGACCAGGCATACTGGTGGCATATTCCACTCCCTTCTCTTCACGTCATACTCTCACTACCCCGCTCGGCGAAGTGAGACAGAAGCTGATGCTCGTTGGTTGTGGTTGTTGGCTGTTGGTTGTTGGCGGTGGGATGTTGGCCACAAAAAGCCAAGCTTCATGCAACCATCAGTAGGCCCACTCCCCTTCTAAGCCTGTATCTCACTGTTTTTATGCAAAAGAATCCCGATTTCCATAGTGACCTCGTTTCGTAATTTTGTCTCCGCCTCTTCAACCCTCGTTCTGTTGCAATGTCACGTATGGTTCTTGAGGCCTTTCACCAGCAACATCAAAATAGATTGCTGCTTTTGCCACCCGAAATTCGCTGTACTATTTACGCCTACTTGTTGCCACCCAGAATCCACGTTTCTATCAAGCAAGATAGAATCCTTCTTTCGGCCTGCGTCAAAACTGACTCAAGTTTTAACGATGGATCTGATTGCAAACCCTCGGGCCTGGACGGACGGTCAACTCAGCGAACATGGGCACGCCGACTTCAATCCTGGTGGGGTTCCCACTGGGAGTGCGAGGAGCTGATTTCAGTTTCATGTGCTGCACTCTCAGTAAATCCCGCCATATTGCTGGTATGCAAGAACCTGTAGGTCATAAATCGATGCGGGGTGCAACCTTTCTATCAAACTAACTCTTGCGCTCACAAATAGCTACCACGATGTTCTTGAAGTCTTGACAGTACATACCAGGTTCTACGTAACTGATCTAGCTGCCCTTGATTACTTACTCCAATATCCGAACACAACAAACCCCTCCTCCAGGCAATCATTACTAGATTCATCCAGTTGTGCATCATCATCATTCTCAAGCATTCGAGAATTAAACATCACATGGAGGTTTTCCTGGAGCATGTGCAAGGCGAAAGAAAGACTGGGGAACAGGCCTCATGCCAAGCCTCGGTTCCACACTCCAGAGTATTCGCAGTGGTCAGCATGGGTTCGACTACCTCAAACTATCGGGCATTTCAAACGCCTCAGGAAACTCTATATTTGGCTAGATCATGATGAGGAGTGTCCATGGGCTACTGTAAATGAAAGAGCTCTCTTATCCCCTCTTTTGCCGCTGACGCAGACGGCTATCGACATTTCAGTTGACCTACCCGAGCTCGATCCCCACCTGGAGTGTGTCGAATGGCACTATTTACAAGATGTGCCAGCCCCCGGGTTCAAGATATCCCGAAGAGTACACCAAAAGTACCACGGCGTAATGAGTTCGGGCGACTTTGCTCGTGTGGACAGCGAGCCAGAATTTCCGGTCTTGATAGACTTTCCCGAGAGCGAGAATGTAACTCTGGAAGAGGCAGCAGGGTTAAAACTACAATGTTAGAAGAATATTGTCCACATTCGCTCGCATTTAATTCGTGGTTGTTCAAATGTGCACGGTTAGTGCGCACTGAAGGCAGGTATCGTAAGGAGTCGGCGTCGTAATGGCCAACTCGCCTCTTGGGAGAATATGGACTTGTTTGGATACGTTATATTACTGCCAATATAGGGAAACTTTTAATATAAAGCCTTCCTGCATTCTCATTGAGTAGTTAGAAGCATGCCTGAACAGTTCATATCGACCGCAACATAGGCCTTTATTTGAGATGGAAAGTCTACCTCTGATAAGTCATTTGTTTTTTTTCTAACCTGACATATATACTCAACTAGGAATAAGTATTTAAGTGAGTTATCTTTTTTTGGTTGAAAACGTCATTAGATTTGTCTGCCTTGGCCAATCTTACTCGGTATTCTTGACACAGCAATCCTACGCATGGCCATTCGAGCTGGAAGACCCCCTCTTGCCCGTAGAGGTGGGAGCATCATGGTTTCTTGATTAGGTGAGATCATGAAGGCTCGATTCTCCTCACTTGTCACCCTATCCAATATAGTCGCTATTGAAACCCAACCTAATCCTATTATTCCTATGGGTTTCACATCACCGACCTAGAGTTAATCGATTAAACCACTCTGTAATGTATTTAGTATATAACCTCTTTCCACGAATTTTCTTCGGTTCCCAACAAACCCCTTAATATCAATATTATATTTCTCAAATAGAACACATATATTTTCATATAATTATCACCGTGTCACATCTAATTGTCCCGCCTCAACTATAGTCGTCAAACTCGTCTCTGCTTAGTCAACTACCCTATACCAAACAGACAGATCGGGGTACGTACCTTTTTCCCAGGAACGGAGCTCCAGTTTTTAGTGCGTGTCCCGCTGTAGCCTTGAGCCTTGCAGCGGGCTTGGGTGCTTGGGCCACTCAGCTTCCATTGGCCTCTGGCGCATTACAAGCACAGCAGCAAGCAACACCGTCTTCGTCAACTTCGCACAGCTCCAAGCTTTCCCTCGTCATCCATCATCACCCTCACCAACCGCCCATCTGCACCCGATTTGCCTCGATCCTCGCACCCGCACGACGACAGAATACGTCCTCGCCCCTCCCCCGTAGACGAGCTCTCGTCCTCCCCAACCGCCTCCTCCCGCCTACACCTCTCCGCCCGCCTCCGCCATGGGTTCTGATCCCCAGTACGCCAAATGGCCCCTGCTGCCTCTCTCGCAGCACGTCTTCACCCTCACAAACGCCTATGCCTCCAAACCTGCCCAACAGACCGCCGTAAAGGCCATCCAAGATGCCATCGCCCAGGACAAGATGGCGCCCTTCTACCGCTACCTCGCCCACCCCATCGACGGTATTCTCAACACCATCGGCGAGGGTGGCGCCTCCGCTCCCGGCAAGCCGCTATCTAGGAAGTCGAGCCTTGTCGGCATGATCGCCACCAAGCCCGCTCCCACCACCGTCAGCCTTCCCTGGGACGAGGGCCTCTACAACAAGCTGAAGGAGGACAACGACCGTGAGCTTGAGGAGTTTCAGAAGGAGGAGGCCGAGGCCGAGGAGCAGGCTGGCGACACAGAAATCATTGCCGCCAAGGGCAAGCGTGCGGAGTTCTGGGCTCGAGTTGGTGACAAGGCACGAGCTCCTCAATCTTTGCTCGACCCGACTCTCTGCTAACCATTGCTATAGGACAAGGCCATTGCCGCTTACGAGAGCGTCTTCGAGAAGACGGGCATCCTCGGTGCCAAGATCGACCTCGTCCTTGCCATAATACGTATGGGTCTCTTCTACGGCGACAAGCCTCTTGTGAAGAAGCATGTCGAGCGTGCCAAGACACTCGTCGAGACCGGAGGTGACTGGGATCGCCGCAACCGCCTCAAGGCCTACGAAGGTCTTCACCTGCTTACCCTCCGCTCCCACAACCTCGCCGCTCCCTTGCTGCTCGACTCCCTCTCTACCTTCACCAGCTACGAACTCTGCACCTACTCCAACCTCGTCGTCTACTCTGTTCTCGCCGGCTCCGTCTCACTGAAGCGAGTCGACTTCAAGTCCAAGGTTGTCGATGCCCCCGAGATCAAGGCCATTCTGGGCGACGGTGAGGACAAGCTCCTCGCCCTTAGCGGTGCTCTCAGCGCTGGTCCTAGTGCCGACGAGACACCTGCCCCCAAGGCTGGTGCCACCACCGCCGTCAACCTCACAACCCTCGGAACCAGCTCTGACCAGCCCGACGCCGAGCTCGCCATCGATTTCAGCCCTCTGGCCCTGCTCGTGAGCAGCCTTTACAACGGCAACTACAAGACCTTCTTCCAGTCTCTCGCCAGCGTCGAGGAGCAGTTCCTGAACCAGGACCGCTACCTGCACGAGCACAAGAGTTGGTTTATTCGTGAGATGCGTCTCCGTGCTTACCAGCAGCTGCTGCAGAGCTACCGGGTCGTCGGCCTCGAGAGCATGGCCAGCGACTTTGGTGTGACCGTGGACTTCCTTGACCGGTAAGCTTGATTCCTATGTCTTGGAGCATATGAATATATATACTAACAGTGACTTTCCAGTGACCTGGCTCGCTTCATCGCCGCCGGCCGAATCCCCTGCACCATTGACCGTGTTACCGGCAAGGGCGTTATTGAGACCAACCGACCCGATGACAAGAACAAGCAGTACCAGGACGTTGTGCGACAGGGAGATCAGCTCATTACTAAGCTTCAAAAGTACGGCCAGGCTGTGAGGTTGAGGGGTAGCGAGAGGGCATAAATGAAACTTTTGGGCAAACGTGAGGAAGCGGGATGATGAGAAATGTCTTTTTTTTTATAATTCCGCGTGGTGAGAATAGAGATGGGGTTAGTTATGTGCCACGCTTTACCTTACTCAGCTGTATGATACAGGTTAGACGAGCCAGAGCGTTAATAGACTTGGCTGGGTCCCGGAAGAAGAAAACCAGTGCTGCTTGTCTGAGTGAAATCTGACTAACAATTGGTACATGTCTTGAGCCATTATGATTTCAAGCCAGGGTGATATCAACGTGGATGCTTGCCAATGGAAACGAAGGAAGTACCGAACTGAAGGTAGGATGGATGGATTGAAATTGATCGTTATTGGGTATGAATTTGCGATCGTCGTTCTATATATGTATGATCCAACGCTTACTCATCATCCAACTCTGTGTGTACCCCTTTCTTTTGCGTGAAAAAAAACAAAATGCACCTTCGTCATGACCCTGTTTACCTTTTCTTTTCCATTTGTATTTACTGGTACTTTGCGAGGAACTCCTTGTGGAACTTGACGATGCTGCCAACCCACTCGGTGCCGGGGGCGAGGAAGGTGGTGCGGAAGTGGAGGGTGCCCTCCTTCTGGCCGAATCCGGAGCCGGGGACGACGCAGATGCCGGTGGCCTCGAGGAGGCGCATGCAGTAGAACTCGTCGGCGGTGCGGCCCTCGGCGGCGGCGGCCTCGTGGGCCTTGGCGGGGAGGTTGATTGTGGGGAAGAGGTACATGGAGCCCTGGGGAGCGCCGCACTCGACACCCTCCATCTGCTCAAAGGCCTTGTGAAGGGCGGTGGCACGGTCGCGGAGACCGTTGAAGATGCCGTCGTACTCCTTCTTGTACAGCTCGTACGAGGGCTCGCCCTCGCGGGGAGGGTTGACCATCAACTCGACGATGCACTGGCCAATGACGGGGGCGCAGAGCATGATGGAGACGAACTTGTAAATGTTGGCCTCGACCTCGGCGTCGAAACCAACGAGCTCAAAGTAGCCACCACGGTGGCCGCACTCACCAACCATGCCCTTGGAGACACTGTGGAGGGAGGCGAGCTCGACGCCGTCGTACTTGCCGGGGTTCTCCTGCTGCAGGCGGCGGAGGACGGCCTTGAAGCTGTGGAACTTGCCAGTGAAGACGTTGGTCTGGTAGACCTCGTCGGCCATGACAACGAGTTTCTCCTGGTTGGCAAAGTCGAGGACGGCGCGGATGTCCTCCTCGGGGAGGGAGGCACCGGTGGGGTTGCCGGGGTTGATGATGACGATGCATCGGACGTCGACACCCTCGGCCTTGGCCTTCTCGTACGAGGCGCGGATGGTGTTGAGGTCAGTGCCCCAGTCCTTGGCCTCGTCCAGGAGGTAGGGGACGCATGTGGCGTTGAGGAGAGAGAGGGTGGCGGTGTAGAGAGGGTACTGGGGGATGGGAATGAGGATACCGGTGTTGGGGGCGGCGCAGATGACGTGGAGGAGGGTGTTCACACCGGAGGAGGCACCCGCGGAGAGGTAAATCTTGGAGGGGTCCGCGGGGAAGCCATCGCGGCCTGTTGGGTCAAGGAGTTAGTCATGGTTTGGCCCCAAGGGGTAAGTGGGAGGCGCATGGCGCAGGTGGGAGAGCGAGAAAAAAAAAAGGGACCGCAAAATGGCTCAATGGGCATCCATTGCGCATTGGACGGGTAAAATAACTCAGCGGTTTGGGGGAGAGAGACTCACGCTCAAGGAACTTGGCGACGCTGTCGCGGATGGCAGGAACACCAGTGCTGGCGCTGTAGGCACCGACAGAGCCGACCTTGCTCAGGAGGAACTTGGCACGCTCAATGACATCGGTCTTGTAGCCGAGGACGTTGATGAGATCCTGCTCCTTCTCGAGAAGCTGGGGGTTCTCGAGGATACTGGCGACTTGACGGAAGAAGGTGATGGGCTTCTGGTCGAGCTGCTGGGGGTTTCCAATGTTGGCCGAGATGACCTGGTCGAAGGGCAGGTCGGCCGCGTCGCCGCTTGCGATCTTGGCGCGGTACTCCTCAGACTTGACGGCAAGCTCGCCACGGACGGCGTACTTGGCAGCAACAACGTGCTGGTTGATGGTGTCAACGGTCAATCGAGGCATGTTGGCGTCGGCGGGTGGCTTGGAAGAAAAGTTGCGATGGCGGGGTTGCAAAGAAAGTTTTGGCGGGGTAGTAGAAGTAAACGAAGAGGACGCGGGTCGCGGGGTAACGCTGGTAAAAGTACTACGGGTACAGGGGCCTGGTGCAAGCAGGGTCGGACGAGTTAGCAACGAAATCACCCAATGCTGAGAGGAAACCAATGACTAAAAAAAAGGGAATTGAAATCTCCAACCCCCCAGGGATGGCCTGGGGAGTTTGTTGATTGTCTTTCGAGGACAAAAAACGGAGAGTAAGACACAGTCACGGAGGTGAAGCAGATCAAGCCACCAGATAACGGCGGCGTTGATAGGGAGTAAGTGCAGTGTACGTGGGGGATGAACAGGCTGGAGCGTGGGTGGGGAGGAACACACTTGTCTGTCTATTCGATCAAGGGGTATTGTGGCAGACGGAGAGCCCGAGGATAAAGAGCAAAGAGAAGGGATACAGGAGAAGAGACGAAGGGGGGGAGGGGTGCAGCGGTTATAGTAGTAGACGGGATGGACTTCCTTCGCCGCAGTGAAATAGATCCGTCGACACCACCGAACACCACCGAGACCACCCTCGGCGTTGGCAACCGCAGGTCGGATGGGGACCCGGGTGGGCTGCAGTGGTGCTAGAGTGCTCCAAGCAGAGGGCAGAAATCAGCGCATTTTGCTTTCGACCGCCTGACACTAGACAACTCAAGGTGAGGCGAGAAACAGCTCTCAAGGGCTCAACTCCCGCAACGACCACGTAGCGGCCTCAGTTCCCCCGTTGCGCGTTGCAGGCTGCCCGTTTCTGAAGCTTCCCCGTGCAACATGTACCCCAAATTTCCGTCCCCATGCCATCACCTCACCTCACCTCACCTCAGGGCGGGCGCGTGTGGGTATGCCACGGGGGAACATGGGTGCGGTCTGTGGGATGTGGGATGTGGGATGTGTGCACATAGTGGAGGGACGGCTCGACATGGTACAAGGGACCTGGGGGAGCAAAGGAGAATTGCCCGGGTCCGGAACCCCGGAAAACGACGACAAAGACAAACAGGGGAACTGTCGTGATGATGACGATGTGCTATGAGGAATAGAAACAAGGCTGCCAAACACGGGTGGCCGGACCCCTTGTCACCGGTCGTCGGGCAGGCCCCGGGGAAGGTGGGCAGAGTTGGGGCAATGGGGGATGTCCTGCGCGAATGGCTTGATCTTGGCCAGCGGGAATAGACAGACGAGTGCTGACGAAACCAAAACACACGCAGTGGATTTGTCTTTGTCGTTAATCATCGGTTTCTGCCGAGATTGACGGCGCTTGGGCAAACTCAACCCATCACATGGCGTCGGCTTCCACCGGGACGGGCAATGTACTAATAGCCCCTCCCGCCTCGTCCAACCCAAAACTTTGGGAGTGTGAGACGACGGGAGCGTGTGAGTGGACGGGGGACGGGTAGATGGGTAGGATGTGGAATTCGCATATCAGGAAGACAGGGGACGCGATGGGAACGGAGGCTGATGCTTCGTCGTTTGACTTTGGGCTGGGCCAAGTGTAGATTGCAGCGTGCAGCACCTTGCAGCCAACCAAGAGATCCAATCGAGAGCCTTATGCACCGCGTGCGAGATCTCGCGCCGCCGCGGGAGACGGCGCGACGGCATATCGGGGGTCTGGCTATCGCCTGCGACTCACATGGACTCAAATGCCTCCGCCGTGTCGGGACCGGCCCGGACATACAGCTGGTGCGGTGCATTGGAGTCCCGGAGACGGGCGTTTTGGTGATGGTGGGAAGCAAGCAGAACCGGCAACTCGTCGTGTCCCCCTCCCAACCACAGTTTCCATTCGTCCGTTGCCATTGTTGGATGGAACGATACGGGGCCATGAGCTTCCAAGATAAAAAAAAAAGCAAAAATAGGAAGAGAAAAAACACACACAAAATGACTACGTACCGTTTACAGTGGCGCACCCGCGACTTGCCCATCGGCGGCCGTTGATGGAGTTGCTTGCTTGCGGCTGGCCACGCACGGCCTTGCCCAGTGCGGCAGCCGATGCGGGGTTGCGACTACAACTCGCCAACATTGTTGTGTTAGTGTGCTATGTATGTATGTATGTGCTGGTGAGGTCAGGTCAGGTATCGCCGGCAGGGCGAAGCGAATCGACGAGATTGGTGCGGCGGTATGGATCTGTCGGTTTGGTGGTCCCCAGAGTTTCCAGATTGGGAGATGCGACGAAAGCTCAGCTCAGCTCAGCTTTGATGCGCTCCGGCCCAAGCAAGTGAGAAAACAGTCAGGAGTAAACACGGACGAGGGAGATGAGAGGTGAGAGAGAGAAATTGCTCGTCAGTTTCCTGCGCGGGAATTATGGTGTCAGGCGGAGAAGCCAATTTGCCCTTTCCCTATTCTGTGAGGGGTTGGGGTTGGAGGAGCGGACCGCAGCGTTGTCGGTGATGGTTGTGTCAGCGGAGTTGAAGCGCCGTAGGGGTCCTGCAGGAATGAGGCAGGTGAATGGGCGAACAATCTTGATAAGGGCGAGCCCCAAGAAAAAGAAAAGAAAAAGAGACAAATGAAGAGACGGGGATATTCCGTGTATTCTTCTGTGTCGCAGTTGCTAGAGAATTGGGAACGTAGCTGTGAGGTCACGCCTAGAGACTCACTAACTCTGGAAACCACCAGGTGCTGGTCGAATCTTTATATCGCTTCACGCGGACAAGGTCCCCTATTTTGTCGTCGCAAACCTTAGTCTGTAACTAGCCTACTACCGCCCGCGCGTGCATCCACCTCACCTCACCATCTCAGTCAGTCACCGCCCATGTGCGTCCGATGCAGGTCCGGTATGGGATAAGCCGGGCGTATCCTGGACCGTGGCTTCATTTTATTCAGGCTGGACCCTCAACAAAACGGCACTTGGCGCTCCGAAAAACCGTCCGGTGTCTGACATCCTGCCCAGTGATCTTGTAGATCTATCTCCATTCTCCTATCGTAATACCGTCATATTTGTTGCTGACTATGTTGCCTCTCATTGGCCAATCAGTGTTCGTAGCCAATTGAGCTCTCAAGCTGTAGGAGTGGTGTGGCCGCTGGCGGGCGGGTGGGTAGGTGCGCCAATCCTCCGCAACGCACATAAAACCATTCTCCGGGGCCATGTTTCTCCGAGCTCCCGACAACATCCAAGCTGGAAATTTGTCAAACCATCACCACATGCGCCATCCCGCGATTCAAGGTCATTGTTTCAATCGCCCGTAGACTCGCCCAACATGGCAAAGAAGGGTAAGCCTGCGCCCCGAACTTCTACAGCTCGCCGATCTCTTGAGACTGACCTGGTTTTTCCCCTGCAGCCAAAGCTCGTTTGATACATGTGCGCCTCATCTCGATGGCCATGACCGGTTTCTTTTACACCTTCAAGCGACCCAGAACTTCTGCCATGATGAGCATGATGAAATACGACCCAATTGGTACGAGTCCTTTGCAATTGAGCCCGTGGAATGACTTGGTTGACCGTTTCCCCCGTGCAGTGCGCAAGAAGGTCCTGTTCCTCGAAACGAAAAAGAGATCTAAATGATGAAATGCACGCCTTAATGGCACGATGACGATTCGACCTATCGAGAAACCTAGACAAGGAGGATATCTGTGCAAATGGCCGGAAATCCCCTTCGTGATGCTCGCATCCTTGTAACACTACACGAAGACCATTGCTGGAGTTTGGGCCTTCTACGTCGGCGCTCTGCGCAATGCGAATGTACATGTACAAATACAATAAAAATACACCTTCATGATTTGGAAATTACGTCTAGGAATATCAATACAAATCTCAGCTATGAGAGGCAAGCTAGCCGATGGGGCTTTGGGTAAATCTACTAAACAAGCACACATGAACACCAAGCAGATCCCTATCCTTCCTGAATCCATGTTGCGACATTAGTGTTTATGGCTGCAAATGCGCAAATCACTTATGCCATATTCTTTTTCTTGCTATTTTTTGTGCTTTCTTAGATGTTCCTTGACATCCGGACGAATCACCCCAGTTTCGTTGCCATTCCACCAACGGTGGTTTGCTCAGCCAAAGATTCAACGTTTTTCCCGGAATATGTTTTAAAGACCAAGGGTCTCTTTACCAGTCCAATCTGTGGCCTGCCATTGTTCAAATTTGTAGCGACCTGTGATGCTTCGTCTTCTGTCTTCGTCTTTTTGGGGCATGGGCCATCTGCCTGATCTTTGATGATGATGTTGCGTTTGAGCATAATCGCGCTTGCTGCGCCCTTTCGCTCGAAATCGACCATCGTGGGAAGATCCCAACTGGGCTTCATGGATATATGTTGAACTAGATTCGACCGTATTTCATCAATCATTTCCTGGTTTGCACCGGACGCCGCCGAACTGACGCCTCCCACCACTGGCCTGTTGTATTGGGTGTGGTTCTGTGATGCCTTTGTTTCTTGTAAACTTTGTACTGATTCTTGGCTGGCCGAAGCTGATGCCCTTAAGATTGAGCGAGGCACTGCTGTTTCACGTCGCCGCAACTTCTCTTGTTGGATAGAGGGCGGTGGGGATGGAGACGCCGTATTTCCGCTGGGACTGTTGACGACCACTTTGCGACGAATACTTTCTTCCTTGCAGAATATCTCACCCGACGGATCGCACAAATCCACCAGACTTCCCCTGGAAATTTTACCAATTGACTGCGCTCCGGGACCCTCAGCTATTTCCTCTTTCACTGGAACAGTGCCTTGTGATTCGTTCGACTCTTCGGAATCGGTTTTGGGATCCTCCAATTTTGACCGTTCCGCTAAACATTGTGTGATCCAAGAATGCTCCACAGTTAAATAACTGGCTGTGGAATGTATCATATGATTGACGTTGGCCATGTGCTGGAATTGGGCTTCTGCATTCTCTAGTTGAGGTAAACGACTGCTCATATCCTTGAGCTGGGCTTTGATCACGTCCATGGCCTTAATATCCTGCAGCCATCTTTTTCGAAGATTGCTGGTTGTTTTCGATTCAAGTTGAAGCTGAGAAATTTGCTCATGGAGCTCCGAAACCGTTTTTTCTTTGGCGTCTATGATCTTAACAACTCCACCCGAGCCGGGTTTATTGAGGGAGGCGTCTAGCGTTTCCTTTAATTTCTCAATGGTAGTCTCCAGTGCGGAATATAATGCTTCAGACCGACACAATGCTCGCTCAGACTCGAGTCTCTCCTTGTTGAATCCTTCCGAAAGTGTCGTCTCGATTGTAATAATGTATTCTTGGAGGGTTTTCTTGGTTGCCTCGCTGCTTTGGAACACGAACTCCTTCACCTCCTCAAATTTATTGTTGTAATCGGATGTCACAGATAGAAGTTTCTCTTGCAGTGAGTTGATGATGAACTCCCTGGTCTTCAGCTGCCCCGTAATTTCTTTCTGCAACAGGTCTTCTCGCTCATGTTGTTGAAAATCCTGCTTCTGAACCCACTCGATAATAGTTTGTTCTACTTTTTCTTGGATTTTCTCAATGTTCATTGTGCGCGTATCGATTTGCGAAAGATGATCAAGATGCTCTTTGTAAGTGGCCTCGTTTTTCTCCGTGTAGAGTTGCGTCGAGCTCTGTTCCAAATGTGCCAGAAAGTCTTTGAGCTGTTTCTGGATACTGGCGTTCCAGTCTAACGCAGACGCTTTCGCCTGAGATTGTTCAGATATAACCGTCCGAACTGCTGGCAGGATCCTACATCAGACCACCATGTTAGAAACCCATAAGTGACATTCGGATGGTTTCTAACCTGGAAACAATATTTCCTTCCAGGCGTCCTAGATTTTCCTCTAGATTGGTCGATGTTATATCATCACAACGAGGCGTGGTTAGGCTCTCTAGAATTATATCAAGCCTAATGACATTAGCATTGTCGATGGTATATGATCTCGTGACTGACTTAGCAGAGAGGTGATTGGATACCTCTCTTTGATGTTGATATTCGGCGTCACGCTCCGTATTGCTTCCAACAATTGACTTTATCTGTGACTCCACCCTTTCGATAGTGACTTGTATTTTTTCTTGCTGCTCAATATGGCGACGTAATTCGATTGCCGAATCTCGCTCCCGGGCAAGTTCTTCCTCTTTATGCTTCAATTTTTGGTTAAGCTCAGTTAAAGCTTGGTCCTCTGTCTAGCCATTAGAAGATGCAATAAAGTGATCGAGAAAATGCACCTACTTTTCTGGCAATCTTGTTCTGTCTGCTCGCGGAACTCTTTGAAGCAGTTATTTAGCTTATCGCGATTTTTGTGGCATACTTCAAGAGCCTTTTCGACAGCCGCGGCGTCTGTCGCACGTGAGTTTTTCTCATGCTCGAGCTGTTGTTTGATCTTTTCATGGTCCTCACGACAACGCGTGTACAAGGTTTGTTGCTCCATGATCGCTTCATTCAACTTTGACCGATATACGCGATACTTGTCTTTAAACCCCTCAGTATTCTTTCTGGAATCATCTAGTTCACCTGTCAAGGCCTCGATTGTTCCTTGGAGCTCCTCATTCTTGCTCTCAGCTTGGTGATTCTGGTCTTCTAACTCAGCACAACGGCTTTGGGTCTCTTGGATCCGAGCTTCTTTCTCCTTGACCAACTGGAGTGCTTTATTCAGCTCTGAGCCTTGATGAACTATGTCACCATGAAGCTGCTCAATCTCCAAACTTGCCTCGCGCCTCTCATTCTCTGAAATCAGAATGCATTCATTCCAATACTGCGCGACCTGATGCATGGCTTGTTTCCTTCGTTCAGGATCAGTTCTAGACCTTTTCTGTTTATGGATGCTGGACCTTTTTCGGGATATATTACTGGCTCTAGACCGAGAACGAGAATGGTTTTGGGGAGTGTTTTGATAGCGCGGGCTGCATGTTGGGCGGCTGGGGATTTGCCGTCGGGTCTCGCTAGAATAGCGATATGAAGACCTCGGCGTTTGGGGAGCCGGCCTCTCCAAGTCACCGCATATGCTGGAGGAGGTATGAGGCTTTTGAGACTCAAGGACACTGACCCGGCGAGGCAGAGGTACTTTGAGGTCGGTCAGGTCTTCCAGGCGGCGATTAGCGAAAGACTGACTTGGCAGTGTCTGCGGGGACTTTTCTCTAGGTTTCTCGAGGCTAGAAGAGCCCTTGGTTGATTTGGCTGCATTTTTAGACTGGGTAGAAGCTGAAACTCGGTGTGTTGAGGACCGATGATGATTTGGGAGTGGGTAACTATCGATTTGCGACACTTCTCCGGACTGGTCTTGAGACTTCTTATGACTTGGCAATCGAGGACTTGAATCAAATTTTGGTAGCTTCTGAGACGAAGTTGTAGTATTAATAGAGCAATCTGGTGAACCGGATTTCAGCGTTGGCTGTTGCGTTTCACTGGTGCCAGCGCCGGAAGCTGGCGGCCTGGTAGGTTGGGCATTCCCAAGCAGACCCAATTCAGGAAGATCTAGAGGGGTATACTGATAAGGAGTTTTGGATGTATTGTTATGAATTTGCGGATTTGATGAAGCCTCGGTATTGAAATTGGCCAACTGGAGGCGGCTAGAGGGACTTTGAGGAGGTGCATGATTGATTCGTTGAGAAAATTGGGCTGGCTGAGGTGGTTGTTTGACTGACCAGCTGAAACCTTCTGAAAGGACTGACTCGGAAAGCTCCTCTTTGAAAACTGAGAACCTCTTGGAGGCAGAGTTACCCGAAGCAATCGCATTGGCAGCCTGTGAATCCGGAATCTCAGAAGCAAGATGATCAAAATCCCTTTCATCGGTAATGTGTCCGAATGAAGCCAAGCTGCTTGACCGGGATGAAGCGGATCTGCCAATAGACCTTGGAGAGGGCGACATTTTCACTGGCTCAGGCCCCGAATGGCTTGACCTGCTGGCGTGAGGACAAGTGCTGGCACTGGTCCGCACATTGGAGAAGAAGGATTCCTCACTCTGGCATCTGCAATTGGCACCGTGGATCGAGAAGGGAATCAAAATTGCCTATTCTACATGTTGGATTTGATGCCTGATTAAGGCCCGTAGAACTCCCGTCGCTCCTCAGGCGTCTAGTCCCAGAAGGAGATGAAAAGGAAGGAAGTCGGGGTTTAGGAAAGCGCGAGAAGCTCGAGGCAACAGTTCGCACACCATTCGAGTCCGCTGCCCGCAGCTGGCCTACAAAATCAGGGAAGTGACATACATACCATATCGGACTGGTAAAGGAGTTGTTAATAGACCCGGTAATTTTGCTTGGTAGCCATCGTTTGTGGTCCACAACGCTAGTTATTTTGAATGGCCTCCGCGGCCGCTTGATAAGCACCACTTCTTGGCGATGGGCGGGAATTGAAACCCGGACAATGACGACTCCTTGTAATAATTCATGAGGCCCTCGTAAGCCACCATCTGAATCGTGGCTAGCTCGATATCTGACATAGCTGGTATTGGGTCAACATGAAAGGCCGCGCGCGCGCGCGCGTCAGGTCACTGGGCGGCTATGCGGCTTGGCCCTTCAAGAGGGATGCTAAAAAGCAACGGGCAGTCATATCATATTTTCCAATATCACATCCAAGTGGGAGTGCTGACCACTTCTGCTGCATGAGGTGGTTCCTCCGACGCCATCTGTTGTGCTTGATGCACAATGTCGGGCCTTGAGCGGTCAGCTGCATTCGACCATACCTCATCCATTATTAGTGTCAGATTTGATCAAGGAGCATCTCATACAGGCGTCTGTAGCGGCAACCATTTGGAATTTTCAGGGATGGCGCCTACTGACTTTAATGACAACCACAACAGTGCTGCATTTGCTGCATTTGTGGCCGACATACATGCCCCTCCGAAAAAGGCCGCGGCCCTCTCTCTTGTGCGCGGTTGCGTCACGCTTAATGCCATGGCGACGAGGTGCAAGGTACGTAGCTAAAATCTAATTTTGGGCAGATAGGCGCTTGGGGTGGACCAACCAGAGACATGCAGCGTGGGCATCAGGAAGTGTGATGGGGAGTGAAAAGTCGGAATGCGATGTGAAACGCACCTCTCACTGCAGCGTCGCATGGCTTCTAAGTGCCGGAGCAGGCCAATCGAGCGGCCTCCATGGGGTAGCAGACAACGGGGTCCCTGCAACTATCACAGGGCCCACCTGGCCGTAGTGCATTCAGTGCATTGTGATGGGGACTGGGCGCTTGACGACAGCCTCTCGGACCCCGGCCACCCAGATGCAAGGGCGCCAGGGCACACGGGCAGGCCGTTTCATTGGCCACACCCCTGACGACCGTGTCGATGGCCGGCGCTTCGAGCACGACGATCACCAATCATCGCAGCGCACCCGACAACGGCACTCAACCCGTCAGGCATGCTCTGTGTGTGCTCGAGTTTAGGACATGGAGAAGGTCACGATAGAGGTCCAATGGAAGCACCTTGTTCATGCTTGAGGTCCGCAGAAAAAACTGTCACACTTGATCCTTGTGGTTAAGGTCACAGTCTTGGCTCTCGGCAGCCCGATTGCTAGTGGGTGCATGGCCAGGAGTGGGGGAATACTGACATGTAAATACGGGCGGCTGTCCTCGACACGGCGGCATTTGGAAAGTCCCCGTTCAACTGTTGCATGTTGTTGGTCCTAGGTTCTGTGAAATCAACCCACGTCCTTTGCCTCCTAGCCTGTCACAGTCTTCCCATCCACCCACTGGGCAACCCATAACAACTTGAACATACGATCATGGCATCAACAACAAACCCCTTCCCGCTGGCGTCGGAGAAGCCCTATGGAACTGACAGCCCCGTCATAGATGGCAATGACGAGGGTGCTGCAGGGGATAGTTCAGGGAGCTCGGTCAGCCTCTCCACTGGAGGCATGGTGGCCATCATTATCGTCGTCGTTCTGGTTATCATCTTAGGGAGTATGTGCCACCCCTCTACCATTGCCCTAGCAAGCAGGCTAACATTTCCGACCCAGCTTCTACAGCTACACTCTTCCTCATCGCTAAGAAGCGTGAATGGACCATGAGGGAAACGATCAGGAAGTCAGCTCGCCGTGTTGTTACCGCTCTTACTCCACGCCGATCTGAATTCCCGTCCTCTGTTAAAGATGCATCACATCGCCGGGACCGGGCTCGTATTGATGATGAAGTACCACCAACCCCACGAGTACGTCCCGAGGATATGGAAAAAGGACTCGCCCAAGCGGAGGCCAAGCGAAAGGAGCACAAATGGCGAATGAAGAATTAAACCATACAATTCATGACCGTAAAGGAGAAAATACTATTGCTTTGGGATGGCTTGATGGCGTCTCGGTTGTGGAAGGAAAGTTGACTGGGTTGGGAAGGGAGCTTTTTTTTTTCGAATCGGACAGGATCCGGGTATCATTATGTATAATTGCCATGTATGGATGTTCTCATGTTTTCCAAATAGCCGAGCGTAACGTTTAACAAATGCTTTTTGTAATCCGCCCCGAAAAGACCCTAAACGCCCCCTCTGTCTATTTACAGACGCCTGAAAGTGTTGCCGCTTGCGCTTCGGCGATCTCCAGCCCTCTTCCCTCGGGGCGCGGGTGCTTCCTCCTCCTGCTGCCTTTGCTTCTTCTTTGACTCTGGGACAAATGACACCTGTCGCTCACCCACGACATCACCGCGAGACTTATTGATGCGACCTGTCTTGTGGTGTCTTGAGCCCAATGCGGTATCTCTAACTGCTCGGCCACCGTTGCTGGCTGACGACACCCGCATAACGACCTCGTCCTTGGGCTTCCTTGGCGCTGAAATCTCTTCTTCGTCATCGCTAGACTCCTCATCTGAGTCTTTGCCTTGGTAACGCTTGGGAGCCGCTGCGTCAACAGGAGGCTGATCCACGAGAGTACTCGGGTTAAGGGCTCGGAATTCTCCAGTAGTTTCATCCACCATGAAAGCTTCATCCTCGAAGAGTTTCTTGAATCGGTCATCGCCAAGAATGCCGGCATTGGTGTCGACCTGCTCTCTGTTTTCTTGCTTCTTGAGAAGCTTGTCAACCATCTTCTGGTTGACCTTGACCTTCTTGGTGCCTCTGATTCTGCTGGCACGTTCCTTCTCAACCTTCTCCTTGATATTCTTAGTTCTCTCTTCCTCCCAGACGTACGGGTTGGCGATAAGTCTAGCCTGCTCGTACAGTTTTGAGGCAACAAAGTATCCATGCATGTACGGGCGGAGGAGATTGCTCTTTCCAACGAGATGGGAAAGACTGAGTTGCTTCAGTTCGGGTAGAGTCAAGAACTTGTAGTTGTCGTAGGTTTCGGTGTGGACCTCTTCGGCCATTTCTTCGACCATGTGGTCCAAGAACGAGCACCACTTGGGTGCCTGGCCAAGTTGAGGGACGAAGAAGGCATGCTGCTGCTTGCCTTCGTTGGCTGTTAGGATCATTCCCGTGTTCTTGCACCATGCCACATCGTTGATGTCAACAATGGGCTCTACTGAGGTCCACGGGTCGCCATTCATCTCATCCCAAATCTTAATGATGCGTTTGTCAGCGGATAGGATCTTCTTTTCTTGAGAAGATGTGGTCATGTGAATGATCTTTTGAATTGCGAACCCATAACCCTGATCCTTCTTCAATAGAGGCACTGGCCGTCGAAGGTCAAATATTTGCATCATACCAGTCGAGGAACCGGTGACCAGGGACAAGCCAGAGGGGCTGAAGTCGAGTGCTGTAACTTGGCCTTCATGGCCACCGAGAAGGGCAACTCGAGACTTTGATCGGGGGTCCCAGAACTCGACCGTGCCTATCGAGGTACCAAAAGCAAGGAGGTTGTGGGTGTTCTCGGCGATGGCGGCGACGTTGACACTACCTACACCAATGCCACCTTGGAGTCCGCCTCCAGTTTCTTCGTCGTCGCCACCAACGCCGACCTGATAGGATTTCATGAAGCGTCCAAGCTCGAGGTTCATGCGGAAAACCTCGCCCTTGCCCTCGGCATCCAGGCCAACGGAGGGCACGAGGGCTTCAGTAGATTGGCGATCATAAACGAGACCACGACCATATCGAGGGAGCCGCACTTCATAGTGACAACCCATTGGAGTGTGAAACTCGAGTCTTCGATCGGTCTGAAGGTGAAGCGATTTGGAGTAGTCGGAGGAGAGGAGTTCGAAGGAATGGTTGAGAGAGTTGGTGTGGCGGGCAAAGGACAGAGACAGCTGGGGAAGATTGTGAACATGAATCTGGGGCTTGTAGGTGCCAGTGCTCATGATCCAATCTCCATCCTCGCTAACTCGAATGCATGCGCTGGCCTCCTCAAATTCGAAATCCTGGAGAAGCTCGACTCGGTTTTGGTACTCGGCATCGTCCTTCAAACTTCGCTTGCGGCGGCGCGCAAGCCAGTCGGGGAGCGGGCGGGCGCTGGAAGCACCAGAAATGGTGTAAACGGGAACGGTCCCAGGGTTGGCGAGCTTCATGGTGGCGGAATGACGATTGGGCCGCCTGAGAAAACTTTCCGTGGGTGGTTTGCGCAGCGGAAGAAGAGGCTGTCGCGAAGGCTTGCTTTTTTAGCCGGCAGAAAAAAATCAAGGTGAGCAGCGGGCCCCGCTTTGTGCTCGGTGAAGCCCCCACCGAGCGCTCTGGTCTTGTTCGCCACCCACGCTGACCGAGACTGTGGGACTTGCCCAGTTACTGACGCCAAGGATTGGACAAACGTTGGTGTCACACCGCCCGCCCATAAACACTCAGTCGAACCCGCCGTGGAATTCTTCTTCGGGCCCACCTCCACTACAGCTTCAGCGTCTCGTTTGCCGGTTGGACCCCTAAAATCCCGCCCACTGCCCTAGAGTTTGTTCATAGTCCCCTGAAGCTGCTCGCCCCATCTCCCCCGAGCCATCCTCAGATGATCCAACCTGGCCCTGGCTCCTCCGCCCGACCTCCACCGAATTTCCGTCCTCGCTTTGACTGACGACACCGCGCCTGCGACAACGCCGCCTCCATCCACATTTGTTCAGCATCGCATTCTTTTCATGTCCAACGTCCCCGCTCCGTCGCCGACGCAGGCCAGCCTCATACTCTAGCCCACCGAACCTCTCCTGTCTCGTGATCCACCGGGCCATCGACGTGAACAACCCCCGGTGGCACACTCTCCGAGCTACTCGGCCCAGTTCTCCCGTTCTTGGAGATGGAGTCCGGCAAGTTGGCGAATCCTACAATCGCATTTATTCCAACGATATCGACCGGGTCATCGCCTTAATATCGAACTAAAAGACTCTCAAAGAGACCAAATTTGAGGCGACGAGGACATCAACTCCGAGGTCGCGGGTACTTGGGAGTACCTCGACCCGCATTCTACGGTTGCGACCCGGGGTAGAGAATAGGTTGCCGAGATGGAGACTGCTGAATACGAAACTAATACCTTTTTGATTGTTGGTTGTCATCTGCGTTCATACTTTAGGTCTCTTACTTACCCCTAGCCTTTGCAGAATAATGTCGCGTCCGTCGCCTTCCGAGTTTATGAGCCGTCAGCGGACCAGTCACAAAGCTTCCACCTAGCCGCTCTCGAAATCGAAGGTGCTCTGCGAGACCAAGGGCATACTGTATCATATGATGCCAATCGACGAGGGATATGGCTCTTCCAGATCAACAGCAAAGATGAAGCCACCGAGGCCGTCACCCGTTTACCTGATGCGACCCTTGAGACGTGCGGACATTCGCTGGCGATGGCCGAGGAGGGTACATTTGAGCCCTTGAGCTTGCAAAGGAACCGCGCGGTTTCGAATGCGCAGATGAACACCCCGACCAGCTCTTCCTCGAACGGCCCAGTCGTGGATGCTTCCCAGCGCAATTCATTTGCCTCACCATCGCAAGGCTCTGTGCAGGATGGAGATTCTCGGGGCCAAGCTACGTCGGCTACCGACCCAAAACATAGCCAGACAGCGCTCAAGACTATTTATGAACATTTCATTGCTGCTATCCTTTCGGCAGTATCCGTTACGTTTTGTAGCCAGTCCATGGCCATCCCCCTCAACTATCGCACAGTGTTGATTCCCCCACCTTCAATCCAGCAAGACGCTGATAGGGATGTCACCAAATACGACCCTGTTCTTGGTACATTTAGGACGTATATGACAACCACGGGATCGCTCATTATCAGCATGTATTTTTCCTACTGCAAGAGTCTCTCTTCTTTGGAAGACGTTGTGTCATCCAGTCTTATGTCTGCCAATAGACCTATTCTAGCGGCTCCGTATGGGGTCTTGGCGATGAAGCAAAGCCACTCGAATGGTGAAAATACTACGGCAACCGATACCGGACTGGCCCAAACCCCAAACACGCAGGCATTGAGCTTCAGGGGCGTTGGGGATTCACATGATTCGCAGTGGAAACAAAAGTGTATCAAAGCGCTTGAGCTCTGTGGCCTTGATGCTTCGTCTCTCAGGTCGGGTTCCTGGGTAAACCTTATGGTGTCGAGGCGCGCCATCCAAGAGGCCGACAACGAAGCGAAGCGATCTCTCGCCACGGTCCCATGGCCTGGCTCTCTTTGCTTCAGAAAAAAGCCAGTCGAAGTCTCAGCAACTTGTCGGGTCGGAGATAACATGTTGAGCGGCCATGAGGAATGTCATGATCCCTTAGGCAATGCACGTGGATGGTTCAACTCGACTTCAGAGAGGGATGAGAAAGTGGCGAAACGCAAAGCTGAGAGAGTGGCAGCCATTTCCAAAGAAGCAAACGGCAATGAATCCCAAGCTCAACGACCTAATGGACAGTCTCCCCTCGCTTTACGTCGACCCAGTACTGCCGCTGCTGGTGTAATGTACCCAACACCGCCTGACGCCATCCAACAGCAAGTGGGCGTCACACCCTCTTTCGATGGCACAACCTCCAGCCCTGGAAATCAACCTCCAACTGCAGCTGTTGCTGATGTTGATACTTCTATGCCAAGCGCCAACCCGATTACCGAGAGCTACAATGAAGGATGGGATGGGAACGGCCAACAAAAGCGGGACAGAAGCGATAGTAATCTTCTTGGCGAGTCTGAGAACATATTCGGAGAGATGGGTGGAGATATGTTTGGTGACCATGATGTCACTGAAGATGACTTCAATTTCTTCGATGAACCCGGTGATGTCGACTTGGACCTTTCCATGGACGACATACAAGCAGATCTCCAACCGCCAGTCCCTCAGGTAATGGCTCAACCGCCGCCAGTCAACCCGGAGCCGCCGAAAGTAGTAGAGGTTGAAGAAGAAACCCCACCGAAACCGAAGCCAGAAGTTGACGATGCTGTTTTCGCTAAGCCTGAGCTAAAACACGCCCGAAGCTCACTGAATGATGAGACTGGTCAAAGGGGCAGGACAGAACGATCAGTTTCTTCTACCAAAAGGGAGTCTAGTCCGTTCGACCCGGATACTGTTTTTAAAAGAGTTCGAGCATCATTACTGGTCTCAACTGATGACCGAAACATCACCGCACTGCACCAACGCAAGAAAGGGATCTTTCAAAGGGTTGACTTTGATCCCAAGCTCCCCATGATTAATAAAAAATATGAACAGGGTGGAACTTATGACTTTATGACGGATCGGGATGTCGACAAATCGAGACGGGACTCGGGGGGGTTCAAAGAAAACAGATTTTCAGAACGGCATGGAAAAGTGAAGAAGCTCAAGGATGGCCCCCTTTCAACCGGATCCCTGATGAAAACATTTGCTGGTATTGAGCCACCGCCATCGCAACTTAGCCCGACCAGACTCGACTCCTGCGGTTTGGGCGCTGACAATAGTGATATTGAATCGGACGACGATGAGTCAAGCTCGCAATCGGAAGGCCCCATGTCACCGATCAAGTCGAGCGTCAAACGAGGAATCATGGACGATGATGATGTCGTTTCCCAGATTACATCTGTCAAGGAGATGGAGCCGGCCGATGAGCCTGTCGACGAGCAGCTTACGATAGAGCTTCCGAAGTTATCTAAGCCAGAACCACCTGAGATTTCGCTCTGCCGGTTCTTTTCAGACCCAGAGCCTCTTACTCTAGACATTGGCGTCGCTGATGAAGATTTGATCCAAATCGCCCAACTCATTACGGAGCAAGCGGCCACCGGCTCGCTTGAAATCGGCATCGACCATGAAGCTGAGACAAAGGCATCTCTGACGACAATCAAAGGGCAGGAGCTCGCAGTCGCTCGCAATTCGCTTCAAGTTTTGCAAGGCATCATACCGATGAGCTTTGGAGGAGCAATGCCCATCCGGCTAAAGGGATATCTTGACGTTGCCGACGTCCCACTGCTGGGGCAGCCGAATCGAATGCAACCCCGTCCTATCCCAGGAAGAGACCCTAACTCAGAACAACTGCGCGCCAATAATCTATACCCTATTCCTAGTCCTCACTTGGAAGTCCGAAGATCCGACACAAAATTATCCGTGCTACCATCAGCAGTTACGTTTTGGGAAAGCCTGGGCCTGGCCCCCTCATCGGGAGCCAAAGACATCAGCGCCCTATGCGTATTTCCAGGTTGGAAGGGCATGTCAAATCATGCATCGACGTTTCTCAGCCGCCTGAAGGGTGTATATGAGTCGCTCAAGTTGGGCACATTTAGCAACATGGAACTTTCTGCAGATTTCGAGGACGGTATCATACCCTATGAAGTCGACCGAATTTCGACGTCACCCGATGCTACCATAACTGTACATGGATCTGGCCTAGCCGAGAGCATGGAGGCTCTCCGAACGACGTTGTTAGAGTGGACGGCCAAACAAAAGAACCTCGTCATCTATTTCGTCTACTCACCCGACAACCCAGGATCGATTCTCGAATCATGCTCTGCCTTCCAACGCTGCTTTGATGCTTACAGCAAAACACTGCAATCTCGGAGAGAGTCTCCTCAGAATGAGTTGGTGCTCCAACTTGTTCCTTCCGAGCTACTCTCGTCAACGACGTCTTTGGCCGTCCCCACCCCAACCGAGTTTGCAAAGCTCTGCATAGAAACATATGACCGCTGCACCTTGTTTCTCAATCCCGAGTTTGGTGGCCCTACTCCTGCCCCGGCAATCATGCTTGAGCAGCCGTTGCCACGCATGATCGACTTCAAGCTGGCGAATTCTCCCTCTGCGTCCCTTATGCATGAGAATTCTTGTATCCATGTTGCATATGCCCAGAGCATTGATGAGCGATGGGTCACCGCTGCTTGGACCGACAACCGGGGTCAACAGCAAGCCACTGCATCATATTGCCTGGGAAGAAAGGGCAAGCCTCCATCGACCTCGATGAACGAGGTCGCTCACGAGATTTGGGAATCGACACTTGATCTCATCTCCATTTGGAAGGTGCACTGGCGAATCATCATCACCAAATCTGGGCCAATGGATGCTGCAGAAATGGAGTTTTGGGCTGACTTGGCTCGTACGGAGAGCAAGGCCACCGTGACCATGATCTTGCTGACGGTGGATACCAACCCATCTCTGCAGCTCATCCCTCCCGTCGTGAAGGTGCCCCAAGCGGCAACATCTACTTTTTACTCGACACCTGTCTCTACGCCGCAAGCCAGCATTCTCTCGCCCGAGCAAACCAATACCCCGGCCACCCCTATGCGCGACGCCAACGCGGCGGCGGCAACCCCCGGAGCTGACAGTACAGGAGAAGCCGACGGAGATTCATTCCTCGTTGATGCTACTGATCAGACATGGGGTGCCGTTGCGGGTCACAGACTCAGCAATTCGACGACGCTGCTGGAGTTGCGGCCTGCGCTCGTTAGCGGCTACTTGATCAAGCGCACCGGAAACAGGATTGAGGACCCTCCAGTAGTGATGGAAATCAACTTGGTGCACACTGAGGCCACACCGCGGGCTTACGAACCCCTCCTTAGGGAAATGCTGAGCTACTTTCGAGGATTGGGCACACTGGCAAGGGCACGAGGCGTGGTGGATCGGGAGAATGACGTGCGGCCGTGGCATATTGCAGCTGCTGAAAAGGGTGTACGAGCATTGTATCTGTTACTGTGAATCTACCATTGGAAGGTGTTATGCTGCGGCCGGTGGGGGCGAAGGCTGGGTGTTTTGGGAGTTGGACATAATTACACTGGTGCATACTGGATAATCTTAGAGATACAATACATACATGACTGCATGACTGCAAAAAGAAATGGCATGCGTTATAAATTGAGTGAAAGCAAGGAATAACTAACACGAGACCAAAACCATGTGAGCATGTCAACAATCTGGCTCAAATCCTACTTAACATCATCCAAAAAATAGGCCAAAAAAACACTACATGCCGAGTCCACTTGGACGAATCCGACTCGGATACTGTCGTTTCCCCTAAGAGAGCGAAGTCTCTACGCCCCAAGGGTCCTGTTGGAAAATTCCATACCATTCCAAAGTACCACAGTGACGGCATAACGCCGTGTGCACTGAACTGAGACCAGCGCGACCGTTGGATCCACTGATATTCCGTCAAGTAATCTGCACGACGGTTTAACGTATTCAAGGTTTCTCCCCAATGTAGAAAGAAACATGCGATGCAGCCGTCTCGGATTACCACGTCCGGGTTGTTGCGTTTAGCACACCGGCTTGGCATCCAACGACCGCATCAAACATATAGTTGCAGCTTGCTTAGCTACTGTGCCAGAAAATATTCATAGGCTAAATAAACCCACAGTCCTTCAGGATAGGCGCACCCAGAACAACATCGGTGGCTGCCCACTCCGAATCGAGGACTATAAAAGGGACGGCCCTCCTGGGGATTTGCAGCGGACCCGGCTGCGATTCGATAGCAATGCCAAAGGCTATGTATTCAGGCATTGGGGCGCCATGGAGAGGCAGTGCCTGGCCGTAGCCAGGATGGCACGCCACGAGTTGTCCGCCAAGGGTATTGAACAGCGCTCTAGAAATGAAGCTGTATGGGTAGTGTGGCGCTATGGTAGCCAACACCGGGTATGGCTGGTTGCTGGGACCACTCATCGTGACTTGGGTCAGGGTGGTTGGCGCCTCGTTGAGTTGCCGGTCCGGACCTGGCAACGGCCACTGCGGTCCACCAATGGGCATCAACTCGGCAGCCTGAAAGACTTGTTGCTCATGGTTGGGAGCAGGGTCCTGGAAAGGCCCAATATGAATCGGAACTGGGGCGGCCGTGAACGGGGGGTGATAGTCCTGCTGTTTGCTTAAAGGAGCCGGCTGCGAGAGCTGGCCATAGCCAACAGTGCCATCGCCAAAAGGATCACTGTAAGTGGCCTGTTGTTCCACTCCCGGCATGGATCCCTGCACCGGGAGTTGAAACAAGGTTGTCCCACTACACACAGACTCCCCGGGAGTGTACGCGGCGATTGGGGGCGGCAGCTCATTCCTCGGCCAGATGTTGCCTGCGGCGGCGAGACCCTGCTCAGGATGTTGATGGCCCCGAGCAGAGCCAGTATCCGAGGGCGGGCCATGCTTTCCTGCCAATCGTCGGGATAAGATTTGAATAGCCGCAGGCTCAAAGACAAAGTAGGAAGTTGTCTCGGGCCGGTTCCTGTTTCGGTTGCGGGCTGGCATTGTCACATACGGTTGTATGAGAGCGGCAGATGTTTCTTGGTGGGGCGTGTCATTCCTTGTCTAACAACCACGCAGTGCATCTCCGGCTGGGCACAACGCCCGATGCTCTGTGTTCCAAGGGGGGGCGAAAAAAAAACAGGAAAAAGGACAGCCGGTGAGTATTGAACTTTCTCAGACAATGAGCGAAGGGAAGGGAATGGGGCTAAAAATGAAAAGTGAGGCGAGCAACAGCAACAGCAGCAGCAGAACGTGTCTGTGATGCCCGGGCTGGAGGGGGGAGGATTGAACAGGTTCTCCACCTTATACGCAGCCTACTGTATATTATAGACGGAAAACACTACTGCGCCCTGGCCGATTTCCATCACAGAGCCTCAATGCAGGTGGGCGAAATGCCCAGTCTATCCAATCGCATTGGCACCATGTGCCGGACCCCGGCAACTACTCTGCGCAAGTGCGCTGTCGACGCAAGGCAAAAACGGGGTTGCGTCTGCCACCCGGGGTCGTCTGGGGGGGAGTGACCCTTCATATCTTGCTGTCCCGCTGCATGTGGCGCCGGACGGGTTTGTTGAACTTCCAAACGCCTTTTCGCGGTGCGGGTGAGACGCCGCGGGACGACCTGGGACACTATGAGACGGCGTGGTGCATGTGATGGGCCAACTTGGACCGGAAGCTGCAGTCATCTGTCCCGGAGGGAGGGTGTGTTTTCTCAATCGCAATGGCCCGGTTGCAAGGTCAATTTTGTATTTTCATGCGGGCTGTTGCAGGCTGTCGCAGGCGTCTTGTAATTTACCCGCCCAGCCTGCATACGCCTAGGTGAGCTAGTGGTGTCCCAATGTGCAACTTTTTGGTCAGACTCGCGAGGGTGCTCCGGCACGAATGCCATTGCATCCGGAGGCGCCGTCATGGGATTGCTCGCATTTGCAATTTACAATTCGCACGAAATCACATAATGACGTGGCACCCCGTGTGTGGACGGAGCCCAAGCCTCGCCGGAAGGCCATCGCGATGAGGTCTGAGGCGTCATATGATGGTAATTCCGGCAAGAATAGATTTTTGAGGCCCGCTATTATTACGCATTTCCAGCCTCACTATTCTTTGAGAGTCTCGGATATGGCGTGTTGGGTTACAGGTTGAAAATGAAAAAATTTCCGTTCCCCCTTTTCCCCTGTGCAAAAAGCAGCAAGCATCTGCATGACTTGCGACGAGTTTCCACTGAACCTTTTTTTTTATTTTCATTGTTGTTTTACGATCTTTCCAGTAGTCACATGCTCATTACCCATCATCATTCCCAGGCTCGCCAGAGTCTTGCCAAACTGCCCAGGTCAGCAATGTGCCGCATGCCCTCTCACAACACACCTTATATACGATAGATAGCAGGAGAAATGCCAGGTCTCAATGCTATCGATACACCTACAAACTCCCGGTGGTCCCCCCAGGGTAATTATGCTGGGGTGGACAATGAACAACATGCAAAACCCAACTGCCACGGCCAACACGGCGGAGACTCGGCTCATATACCACCGCAGAGCTGCTTCACACATTTGTGTATGGACATGACTCGGGAACCAATCGTACCGCTTCTTATGCATCGGCCCAACCAATTAACTGCCAGCCGGAGTCAAGGCCATATATCAGCCCATGAAGCTATTGCCCCACTTTGGCAACGTCCGCGTTCCACTCCTGCGTCTCCCTATATCTCTAATCACGACCATCCGAGGACCGCGTCAGAGAGTTCCAGGCCCAGTAGTTCTGGCCACGAACTAGAATCTGCGACTTCGAACACAGACAACACCCTCGTGTACAGCCCACGCTCCGGCAGCCCTGAGTTGGCACCGCGGCCTTGCCATCAGCAAATCTTTGATTCGGTCCGGGCTCCATCTTCTTCCGTGGACTACACCTCAGCCGATGATGAATCATTTGAAGGGCTTCCGTCGGGTTGCGTCACCCCTTCGTGGGAATGGGGAGATGGCGACGAACTGGACAGCACCACCAACCAACAGCAGACTCAGCAGCAAGAATACGACAGTCACCCGGGCCACAAGTTTTGGGAGTGGGATGATACGAAGCAAAAATGGCGAAGGCGTGGCACAACAGACGAATGGTTTCCGGAGTTTATTGCTTAGAAGGGGGTATGTTTTGTTTCTACGGCAAGATTGAACATATGTAGTCATCGTCTTTGTCTTTTTGCTCTCATTCTTTTTTTTATTTCTCTTTTCTTAACTTTCTTTGTTTTCAGGACGCTTGGTTTTCAGGATATCCCAAGGTTGTGCAAATAGATTTACTTGTCTCCCCAATTCCTTTTCCAAAGTTCATTATCTGGGCTTCTCTAGGTTTGCTTCCCATCTGCCACCCAGGAATGAAGTAATTGCTACACCGAGTGGTGAGGTGTTAGAAAATGTAAGATAAAGACAATGGATGGAGAGTGTTGGAAGGAAGAATCGGGCAAATTGTCAACTTGGGACACACGTTGGCTTGGTCTATATAATCCACATAAATAATGTAATCGCCACCGCAGCAAGTAGGCGGGGTTGGGAGAGGATGTGGCACACGTGGCGAATTTCATTTCCAACGTTGCCTCGGGATTACTTTCGACAATAAGCAATAATTATCAGTGAATGAAAATTGTGCAGAATTATATGAAAATGATATGCCACAAGTCTGGCAACACGCTGCAATGTGGCGTCTGGGTACAATAATGCAATGCCTCACTATTACAGCAATTACAGTAAATAAGGATGAAATAATACCCAATGTGATTTTATCATACAGCTACATTATCAGAAGTTTAGAGTACTGTTTATTGTTTTATTCCTGTGGTCTTGTTAAGCTTTTGGCATGTCATTTTAGTTGACTTTATTTTTTTATTCCGTTGCCATCGTCTTCCCCGCGGGCTGTTTGATTGGTTTCTGTGGCGAGTGACCATCCTTTGTTGGATACTTGCATACGGGGAAAGTGGATGACAGCAAAGACCCGCTATAGCGACGAATCTTTTTTTTTTCTTCTGCTCGCTTCGCCCCTAACCTTGGGGAGAATCTCAAACTTGTAAACCTTTCGATGACTGCGTGAGTGAGTCATCCGAAGGCAGGGTTTTTTGACTCAACGAGGCTGAATCGAATCAGACGGCGCGAGGGCCTAGCGCTAAGCTGATCCACACGCTTGTATTGATAATCGATTACCAGGCGGCAGCGGCCGTTTCAAGATTAAAGAAAAAGCATCAATATCCCCCATCATTTTTTATTCTGTTATAAAAAAACAAAAGTTATCCATGCTACAACAATACAAATCAAGATAAGCCCACATTATGGAGAAGACAACTCTGGGAAGTCTCCCGGATGAGCTCCTCCTGGATGTCGTCGAGTACCTCGACACGGCACGCGACGTCGCCCACTTTGGCGCATTGACGAAGCACACACGCAACCTGGTGCAGCGAGAGGGATGGCGCACCTTTGTCAAGACTCGCTTCCCATCATTAGATATTCCGGTCAACGAACAGTCGAAATGGGGCGCCATTGCAGATCGCGTCACATACCTGGACCGGTGTTGGGACAAGCGAGGCTTCGAGATGCGTGTGTTACACGAGAAGGAGGCCCAGGCACCGAAACACCGACGGAGAATGCCCCGGGGCCAGTCTGTTTCTTTCCACCCGGTCCTGGATGCCAGGCTGACATCGGACCTGGGAGATGAAATTGTTGCCGCGGGAGTCGGAGAGAACCTCATTATCCGGACAAAGCCCCAGAACGGCAGGGGCGCCGATGTCTGGCACCGTCTCCTGGGCCAAACCCATGGCTACGGACCTGGAACTGGCGATGTGACGGCCGTGTCAGTTATCGAGCGCCATGGTCTCCCATGTGTGGCTGTAGGAAGGGCAAACGGCGATATCCAGATACTATCAGCCGAAGACGACTTTGCCCAGTCACTACAAAACCTGACGCTGGGAGACGCGGGTGAAGCCACCCGTGTGTCCAATCCGTTGAGAAAGTCCCCGGGCCAAGTCGCAGTCTCATGGACAGAGTGGGAGCCGCAATCAAACCTGCTAGCGAGCTGTCAGGGTCCGAATCTTGCTCTACACGACCTCTCTGCACCCGAAGATGCCAACTTGGCCCCAATCGCCCAATACGACTTCTCGCAGGGCAGCACCCAAGACGGGCCGTCTCTGATCAGAGGCGCCAAATTCATGAGCAAGGATGTCATGGCATGTGCCTTGGGCGGAAACTCCCAGCCCCTGCGCTGGGGCAAACTGACGCCTGCCGGACTCGAGTTCTTCAACGCGGCGAGCAACTCGACCGTGTTTGACGACATTGATGCGTTGACGGATGTTCAACTCGGGTTCAAGACAACCGTACGGGCCATAGAGCCCGTGAGAGGCGGAGGAAGTCAAAGTTTACTACTGAGTGCCTGGAACGATGGCACTTATAGGTAAGTCCAAGTCAACCACAAATTGGAGAATCAACCACTGACATTAAAATAGGCTAACAGACATACGCACGCCATCACCACACGATGCAATCTATCGTGATGGATTTCAACCTTATCACACCGGCAGCTCCCTGCTTGTATATGGAACCGAGCGGTTCATTGCGGGTAGCAACATTGGCGCCAACCTCCACTTCTACGACTTTCGCTATCCGAAGCCATACCACCACACAACCGCCCTTCCCTGCTCCACTGAGAAGCCGTACCCAATGCCAATCTCCACCCGCGAAGGCAGAAATGGAACGACGCTAAATGGGCAGGCAAAATGGAAAACGTCGCAGTGCGATGTCCAGAACGGGCTCCTATGTCCATGGCACGACTTGTCGAGACGAGACAACTGGAGGTCGGATGCCACCCTCCACATGGGGGACACTTCATCATATCATCGCATTTACAGCCTCTGCAAATCTTCCGACATATCAAATACATTTTACTGCGGCGTGAGCGGAGGGGTAGTGGAGATGAACTGGCGACTTCACGATGACATGGTGCCCCGGAAGAAGGCCCCTGTCCCGGCGGGCTGGTACGACGATACGCCGGCGGGCAGAGTCACGCTGATAGAAACGGGAATAAGCCTCTGCCAGTCGAAGGAATGGGGGTTAGGCGAGAGAGGCGTCCCGGATTTGATCGACAGATATGGGGCTAACGAAACCTACCCCGACTTGTCTGAAAAGATGCTGCGGCACAGACTGGATTTGTCATTTCAACGAACCATGAATTAGAAAAACGCACATATGGAGGGGTTTAAAAAAAAGAGTTTTAAGGGAGTTACGCGTGATGATCTAATAGGATATCTCTTTCGGAATCTAGAGAATAGATTTATGATGACAAGAAACCCTCGGCCGCTTGTGAATGAGGCTCTAACAAGATGTAAAAAATAGCAAAACAATAACCCAAGGCTTATCATACCAGACCAGTAAACCCTCTTACATCATTAAATACAAGTCTTCTCTATAGCTTTGGCTCGGGGGTGAAGAGAGCCAGCCTCTCCTTCAGCGTCTCCTCGGCCTCCTTCTCGATTCTCTTGACGAGGACATCGCATGTGGGGATGTCGTTGATGAGACCGATGACTTGACCAGTGGTCCAGACCTATAAAAACGAGTTAATATCAATACACTTTTTTTTATTCGCTTGTTTCAGCAAAGGGATCAACCTACGCCGTGTTCTGTGTCGCCATTGATAAACACCTCCTTGCCCCGCTTGCCGCTGACGTAGGGAGCGATCTCCTGGAACTCGCCCGTGGTGCTCTCGCGCTCGATCTTGAGGCCGTCGAGGGCGACCTTGTTCTTGAACAGGCGGGTGGTGTTGGTCCAGCGGCGCAGCAGCAGGGTGGTGTCGGTCTCCTGGGAGGCGACGATGCGCTCCTTGACCTTGATGTGGACGGGGGCCTCGACGGTGCACATGAAGCGCGTGCCCATGTTGATGCCGCAGGCGCCCAGGGCGAGGGCGGCGGCGAGGCCCTGGCCGTCGGCGAAGCCGCCGCTGGCGATGAAGGGCACGGAGAGGGTCTGGCGGGCCTTGCTCAGCAGGATGAAGTTGGTGATGTCGCTCTCGCCGACGTGGCCGGCGCACTCGAAGCCGTCGATGCTGAGGAAGTCGACGCCGAGCTTGACGGCGCTCTGGGCGTGGCGGATGGTGGTGCACTTGTGGAGGACGGTGACGCCGGCCTTCTTGAGCTGGGCGATGACGGGGCCGGGGGAGTTGCCGGCCGTCTCGACGATGCGGATGCCCTCGTCGATGACGGCCTGGGCGTAGGCGCCGTAGTCCGGGGGCACCATGGCGGGGAGGAGGGTGATGTTGACGGCGAAGGGCTTGGAGGTGAGGGTGCGGCAGCGGCGGATCTCGGCGCGGAGCTCGTCGGGGGAGGGGAAGATGAGGGCCGTGATGATGCCCAGGCCGCCCGCGTTGGACACGGCCGAGGCGAGGTCGGCGGTGCCGACGTGCATCATGCCGCCCTGGACGACGGGGACTGTGGAGAGAGAGAGCAGAGGTTAGTCTTTGGAAGGGAAGGGGCAATGAAAGGGGGAAGGGGATGCGGAGGTGGTGGACGAACCTCTAATGCCCAGGGCGCGGGTCAACGCTGTGTTGAAAGGCATGGTGTCGTTGTTGGTAGAGGATGGTGGTGATGAGTGGTGGTGGTGGTTGTGGTCGCGAACACTGTGAGCGAAGTTGTTATGATGACGGAGTACAGACGCAAGGGGCTCCCCGAATCAAAAACCCGTCGGCAAGTCTCAGCACACAAGCTTTGTATTCTTCACAAACAAAAAATAGAAAACAGAGACTAGGTCAGTCAGTTGTCTCGTGTCGCAGCGCGCCGGCACATATATAAAAAGGCACGTTTTACAAAATAATCCCGAGGCTAAACCAGGAATGCTTCCCAAGGGATGCGCTGACCACTTGCGGCGGCCTTGGCCCTTGGGAACCGCTCGGTGCCGAGGTTCATCCCCACACTCGGTCCTCTCTCCACACCGTGGGCAGCAAACCCCCGCAATGCCCGCAACCATGGGCCGCCCGCCATGGTAAAAAAAAAAAGAGTACATACTGTAGCTTCTGTAAGCTAGCACCCAGTCAACTAGTCACCACCCCCCCGGGGGGGCGCGGAGGTTCCCACTCTCACATGCATTTGGGACTTGGCTTTTTTGGCTTTTTTGGCTCTGCCCTCTGGCGTTGGCGCTGCCACTCTGTCCAGGGGCGATGCGACTCTGATCACCACACGTGCACCCTCCTCTCTCTGCCCATCGTCGCTCACATGACGTACGTCGCCGCCAACGGTAAGCTGACGACCAATCCGATGCCTGCTTCTGATGGAATTCACGGAATCGGTCACGCTCAGAAATCAATGTCTCAAAACATGTATTCAACACCAAAATCCCCCTTCGAAAAAAAAAGAACTCACTCGCCTAAAATCAATCACCTTCTCCCGGATTCCCCATTTTTAGCTCACTGTAGCCGCCTGTTACACTGGGTTTCCCTCCCCGTCCCGTGTGGTAAAAATCACCCACCCGCAAAAAACACACATCAAGACTGCCCGATCCAAAACGCCCTATATCATACATATAATATGCTTGAAAAAAAAAAAAAGAATCCCCCAAATATGACCGGTTCCCACTGTTGAAATGGTCATCCGTACTCCAACTTGGCACCAAACCACAGGCAGTCGCGGCCCCTGCCGGTTACCAGCCAGATGCCAGATGCACCAGTACCCAAACCAGGTGAACAAGTTTGACATAAATGTGTCCATCATCCGGAGCGACAAAATCGTCGTCGGATGGTTCGTTGAATCATCATTTCATTATTCCCCCTCTTCATTCGTCTCTGTCGTTCCCCCTCTTTAGTTCAGGCCTGCCTCAGCGCCCATCCTCCCGGGAGGCGTCCTGTCCCTAGGCTTCTCGACCAAGTCGGCGTATCCGTCCAAGCAGGATCCCATGACCTTGACAATGTCGAAGATGTGGGTTCCCTTGAATGTCTCGGCCCAGAGTCGCACAACTGCCCCTGCCAGTTGTCGAAGCTTGGCGCTGTCGCTCGTTGCCATTTCCGCTTGTCCCGATCCCAAGTTTGCGCCAGTTAGTGAAGGGTCGATCGGGACCGCAAATTCCGTCTCATCAAGCATACGTCGCACCATCTCCAGCAAGTTCTTTTCCTCGGGCGAGGCCGGGGGGTCATTTGGTCCTATCGCAGCTAGTGTCAAGAGCCACTTGGACACAAGAACTGCGCATTCAAAATTGCACACTATAATCTAATGTCAGTGCGTTTCCTTGCCTGTTTTGCTTTAGAGAAGTGCTTACTTGAGTGCTGGATGCTCCACTCGGCCGACTTGGTCCTCGCCACATAATTAACGCCCGCTTTCACCAACATCGAGAGCGCATGGACTGCCTGGAAAACAGCTCTGTGCAATCTCAAACTTCTCACAAGAAGTGGTGTCCGGCTCAGCGCAGATGCCACTAGCAAAGGATCCCGGGTTTCAAGCGCTGTTGAAGGGGAGACGTCCGTGTAGAGTCGAAGATATGCCAAGCGGAGCAATGCCGTCGCCGTGAAATCCAAGGTTCCTCCCTCGATCGAATCCGACACGCTAAAGTGCCCGGACTCTGCTGCGCGGAGTTGGTGCTGGTCCTCAAAGTTTGTCTGCCATATCCTTAGTGCCTGGGTCACCTCCTCCACATCCTCGGGCTTCATGGTTCGGTGAACATTGTAAGGCAGCCCAGCTGTGAAGGACGTCTGCTTCAAAAGGTAGATGTGTTGGAGCAGAGCATGAATAAGCACGTGGCTTCCCAGAGATGACATCTGCGTCGGAAGGTTCTGGTTTGTGCGACCAAATAGCCGAGAGAACGCTTCGTGAAGCGTGAGCTCTACTGGGGGCGTCGTCGACCGCAATTCCTGCCATTGCCAGGCGCTCTCCGCCCTCCAAAGCTTTCCTCGCTGTGGCAGGGGAAGATTCAACTCTGATGTTAGCAGGAGTGGCGGCATGTTGTAGGCGATGCTGCAGAGGTTGAAGAAGCAATAGGCAACGAGTTTGGTTCGTGTCGCAGTTTCGATGCGAACCCAGGTTTCCCAGTCATTCACCGCGTTCTGACTCGCTTGAGCCACTAAACCCTCTTCACGGATCAGAATCGCCAGCGTGCTCTGTAGAGACAGGGCCTCGTGCAAAATGGTCTTCACCCCCCATAATCCAACTGCGAAAAGTAATAACACGGCCTGAATAGTCTCAATTCTTGCCTGGGGAGTATTCGGTGAACTAAAAATTACGTCTGATTAGAATCCGGTGAACTATCAGTTCGGATAGAAGACTTACTATGGCTCGCGGTGAGTGTCTTGTGTTGCTGGCCTTTCTGACTGCGCAGATGCAAAAGAATGGCGATATGTTGTACTGGGTGATGGTCGTGTAGAATGGGGACTGTATGCCGCGGGTGTGGGGAGCAGCGCGTGAACCTCAGAAATACGCCTCCTGCGGATCTGCTCCATGGCGATTGCCTTTGCGGCATACCAAAGAGCGTATCCTCGGTTCTTCTCAAACCGGTACTGGGCACCAACGGCAAGAATCGCAAGGAGCAGCTCCGGGGCAGTCTCAACTGGGGAAAATGTCGGCAAGTGTAGGAATGGCATGTGCTCGTGTAGGCCGCCGATGTAACCTTCTAGGAACCTAGTGAGAGTGTGGCGGGATGGGAAGACAAAGTCGTTGGGTAACACAGACGAGAACTCGTCCAGTCGGTTCTTGATGACAGTATGATCCACTACCGAGATGCGAAGGGATGTTGGCCGGGCCGAGTCGTCAGCATCCCGCGATTCCGACATGTTTGGAAACCGAGAAGGGAAGAGCGTGGAAGGCTTCTCATTGCGTCGTTGACCAGGTCCGCCTCCAGAGGCCCGGGACCACATGCTCATCTGCTGGTCAGGCTCAAAGTGCGGAGGTAGGAAATGTGCCGAGGAAGAAAACTCGTCCAAAAAGAGGTTGTAGTCATCGTAGGTGCCATTGGTTTGCTGGGGAACATAGCCTGGCCCGAGTGGCCCCTCATCCCGAGATCGATCCGAGTACGCCATAGCCGAATCTCCCCCATAGCTCTTTCTCCGCGTGTCGACAGGGGAGCGCTGATGCGGTGCGTCATTCGGTTGCTGAACAGCGTTCCCTGAGCTTGCAAGAGCAGCATCCGATAGTAGATCCAGATTACAGGCATTGGGCCTTGCCGGGGCACGGATATCCTGGGGAGCTGAGGATGTCGTCGGTGGAGGCGCAGATACAGGATGGAACTGATGTGGCGGCTGCGGCAATGGCTGCGGTAATGACTGCGACAATGGCGGTGCCTGGGGGGCATTGTGATGGTGCATGGGGATGGCATCAGTGTCTATCTGGCCCTCTGACACCGAGGTCTTGTGAGAGGATGTTGAGGGGTTCGAGGACAACTTCCTCGGGCGGTTGCCATCTTTGTTCCCCTCATTGAGATGAACAAGCTTCTCGTGCCGGACGAGGAGGTCCCTGATATTCATGTTAGCAAGTGAGCATCGACGGGCAGAAGAGGTGGTCGAGGCAAGCCGACACCTAAGTCCAGGCCAGGTGAAGAAGCATATGAGCACGGGTGAGAGGATGGATAAGGGTGTAAGGAAGTGTACAGGTGAGACAAGCTGGGGGAGGGTGCGATATAGTGCAATTAGTCAACAACGGCCAGCTAGCAAGCACATACCGTCTTCCAAATGTCTTCCCACAACGATCCCAGCCGCAAGAAAAGGGCTTCTCCTTTGTGTGCGTACGCTCATGTCTCTGAACGTGTTCTACACGTCTATACGAGCATGTCAGCACATCATGATCACGGAAGAGGCGACGGGGATAGGACCAACCTGAACCGTTTACTGCAGTACTTGCACGGCAACGTCTTGGGCTTTGGCTGACGGGGCTCCGCAGGCTCAGGAGCGACGAGAGGCATCGGGGGCCCAGCTAGGGACCTTGGAGGAGGCGGGCCCTCCATGGACTGAATGGCAAGCATGATAAGTCAAGTTTTCCAAGCAGCAGTAATACGTCGGCGCGATCAGACGGGCGTGAGGGTGCAGTGTGGGGGAAGAGAGTTGAGTTACAGTGAGTGATGAAGGGAGAAAGGGAGCAGAGCAAAATTGGAGGTCGAGAGATGCAGGACGGATGGTAGATTGCGGGGTGCGTTGAACGAAGAGCATGGCATGTGGAGGGAGTATCGGAGGTGGCCCGTGGATGCGGGTGCGAACAGAGCCCAGGCTGGAGAGAGGCTTGCGAGAGAAAACCCCCCCCCCGGGACGGGGCACGGGGGCGGCGGGCACAGGTGGCCGCCAAATACGCCCCCCTTGGGGTTCCCCTCTCCAAGGCAAGGTTGATTGTGCGCCGGAAGTATCCCCCCTCTAGTGGAGGTACCCCAGGCCTGTGAACTCTGGTGGTGCTAGGTGGTGGTGGAGGAGGGGGGGTCCAGCCGGGAAACGTATCCGACGGGTGTGTATGTGCAGTTCCTCGGCGTCAGATGCGACGGGCGAGAATGCGGAGGTGGAGGGGGGGAGGAAACAAAGGCAAAAACAAAGACGAGGGCGGGGGTGTTAGAGTGTCTGAGTGTTTAGAGGAGGTAACGTTGACGGTCAAGCATGAAGAGCATGTGAGAAGGAGGCGGGAGGAAGCAAAAGGGAGAGCAGTGTAATAGCTGCCCTGTACGGAGTAACTTGGGGGGAGGGGGGCATGGATACAGAGGGACGTGTGTGGTGGTGTGTCAAAGAGCTAGGCTCTCGAATTGGCACCGGGGAGCTGGCGCCGGATCGGGATGAAGGTGGAGGCGCTCGGCTCGATGATGGAGGGCGTGGAATGAACCTCGGGGTTGCAGGAACCGAGCAAAGGCGCAGGGCTAACTTACCAGCATCGCTGGTGTTTAGCGACTGATGTCAAGTAGAGCAAGGGCGAGTGGCGGCCAGTGGCTTGAAGGAATCAATTGGGCACTAGACCGGGCTGCTGGTCAATGAAATGTGTGAAGCGCGCAGGATGAAAAACGTTGCCACGGGGGGGGATATGGCCAAAAGAGGATTGTGGCGAACCAGGGTGGAGAGGAGAGAGGAGAAAGGGCAGGACAATGGAGATGTCAAATGGCAGTGGATGGCCGCTGTGTGTGTGTGTGTGTGTCTGGCCTGGGGTCTGGGGTCGGTGGGGAGGGCCGAGTTTGCGTGACACAAGGCGCCATTACGATTACGGAAGTACAACTGTCCCAGAGGGCGCTGCTCCCGTCACCTCCGGGCCTGAGACCCATCCCCCGGGAGAGAGTCCGGGAGAGCTGGAACTTGGGGGTGTGGGAAGATTCCTGCCAAGATGATGCTCGACTGCTGCAGAGCGAGGCGGTGGGGCGGGCGCAATGGCCAGGGCGGGGAAATTGGAGGTGGAAAGATGGGAATACCGGGATCGGGATGGAGAGGAGAAGGGGCTCCATGGTGTCAAATGTCGACAAGTCGATTCCCCCCCGTCGTACAGAGTGTGGAGAGAGCAGGTGAGTGGGAGAAAAAAAAAGAAGTGGGCTGTCCGGGGTATCTCCAAACAGTCGTATGAGATCCAACTACTCTGCCCGATCCTACCTAGCCGCCGACAGGCTACGGCGTACTAAGTTGCTAATGACACATCGTTCCTCACAAAGGGAAGGGAAAAGCGCAGCAAGTGGGAAAAGCAACCCCAGGGATGGGGGTTGGCCCTGGGAACGGGTTTTGTTAGGCGCGACAAGCTCAGGGAGGGTGCATTAAGCCACTCGCGACGCGCCAAAGGGGAACACAGAAAGGAAAAAAAAAGCAACAAGGAGCCAGAGAGGGTAATCAAGGCCAAGAATCAAACATCAACGTAAGGAAAACGCCAGTAAGTGGCGGAGCCGAGGGCTGGTCGATGACTGGCCCGCGGGAGCCTGGGGGGGTGTATGCACGAATGGCATTCCGCGGCATGGGTTTGGGGGCATCGCATGTGTGAATGATGGATGGGAAGGGCGTGAGAGGCCACAACAAACATGGCCATGATATATGACCAGCCGCGGCCGAAACCACCGCGCATACTTGCTCCAGGCAGTGGCATATACGGAGAGCCAAAGCCAAAAATTGAGGTCCAACCCTCGGTTGATGGATTTCCGAACCAGCGACGGGAATCAAAAAGATGATTTCCAAACGAGGTACCTAGGTACCTCGTACAGTACCTGGGCTTTGGGGCCCCATGGGGTTGACTCCGCACTTTGGAGAAGGAGGGCAGCAAAGAGCCCACTTTTCGGCAGGTCGCAACATGAGCGGGGGTGGTAGGACGTGCGCCAGTACTTGCCCAAGTGAGGTAGGTACCTCGCCGGCCTTGGTGCTTTTGCGGAAGGTACGTGTCCACAGCGACACACGGTGCTGTATTACCTGCCCATGCACCATTTTGATCCAACCACAGGCGACCTGCAGGGGGGTGTACCGCCAGTGGCCAATTGCTAAGCTTGGAATTAACGTCGCCCATCCCATCCCCCATCACTCAAGGGCCAAGGATGCTCGAAGCAGGGCAGGGCGGCACAGGGTTTGGGGCGATGTCGTTGCGGAGTCCTGCCTCTGATTGGGCCGCCTGGGTCCCGTCCACTGTTGTGGCTTGGACTTGGCAAGTAAGGCAAGTCTCTGGTGCCCAGGGCCGGGAGTACCTTCCTTGGTTGCTTTTCGGGGTCATCTTCCTATCCTAGTGCTTCCTTTGCTCTCCCGCCCTAGGGGAATTTTCCAGTGTGTGAAGAAAAAAGCAAGCAGGTGACGAAAACAACCCCGCACTTTCTGTAAACCTTGGGCTTTGCGCTGTAGCGGTATTTCTGTCATGATCCCATCCCTGATTCAAACCCGGTGTTTTCTTTGCCCAGAGGCCGCCATGACGTTTGCCCGCTGCGCCTGTGCTCCAGCTCCGTGCGACCCGGCTTGTCTTTCCGAACACCGTGATGTAGCGAGATCCTCGTGCTTATACCACCAACCCAAGGACCAAGGACGGGTAAACCCCAGGACAATGAAAACCGACACCTCGTGCATTCAACAAAGCAGAACCCTGAAAGAAAGATCCCCCCCCAAATTGCTGCTCCTCTTTCAAATCACACCGCCATCTTCCTCGTCTCCATTCCCATTCCCCGTCCCCCACCTCCGCTTCCCCGGACAGTTCATCTCGCCCACTCCATTAACATCTTGCAGTTATTAATTATACCGTGAGTTCGCCCCAGCGCACTCATCAACCCGGCTGTCCGACTTGGCCTCGGGCTATTTCCCGACGAGCAAAGAGACGTGATGTGGCAACCGTGTCTTAGACATTGTGCTCATCACAGTCGTGCTCATCATCATGCAGGGGATCTCTAGGTGTGCGAAGTTGTCTCCTTTTCTCGCATTTTTTTCCGATTTTCCGATAATCGTCGCGGTCGAGCAGTCTCAGCATCGTCCCATATCCCCAACGACTGCTTGAGTCGCCGTTAGCTCCACGCCTTGTGGCCGTGTGGAGCCCCAGATGGAAATCCGAAGCGACTTGCGTTGGGACATGGGACATGGACATGAGCTAGGGCAGCGGGGGCGAGACATTGGCGGAGCAAAGGAGGAGGCACGAGCGATGGGCCTGCAAGCGATTTCCCTATGACGCCAGTGTCCTCCTCACGCACATCGGATCCCGCCCCAAGCCTGAGCACGGGCGCGGTCATGGTCATGACGAGACAAAAGACAGAGACAAGTCAGAGCAAGGTAGAGGCCATGAGGAGCCCCGATGTGACGCCATGAGAGCCTCGCCCATCGAGTCATGGAAAGGTTATCTCCTCGGCAAGCTTGATACGACCATGTTGCTAATATCCCGGGACGCTATGGGTTGGATCTTGGCTACCTGATTGATCCTGGATCAGGCATCGAGTCATCTGGAGGCTAACAACGCAGCACCTCCTCTTCTCCCCCTCCTTCCCCCCCCGCCGGAGAACCACTCAGATGCAGGCTGATCAGCCTCTTCGCCGGGGTTCAGGTGCCATTCGATTGGCCGCGGGGAGGGGATACGGCTGATGTTGTTGAGACGCTCCTCTCTCCCCCGTTGGCGAGCTGTCGGTCCGGGGGGCGCGCGTGTGTCATGCCATCAAGGTCTAGCCAGGGCCGACCACGTAGCGCGCGCGCAGACACACAATTTTCGCCTGTTCTGGCAGGCTCCTCTCTGGCCTGCGCGAAAGCTTAGCGCCAGCCTAGGGAACAGAGTTGATCTGGGGAAAATTGCCAAATTGGTCAACAAGTTGCCGAAGACGTAGAAAAGAGAAAATGGCCTGTGCCCTCTTGGCCGGCCGATGTGGGGGTGCGGAGAGCCCATTCCCGGGCGTGGTGGGGTATCTCTTTGGGATTCTAGCCCTTTTGCACCGGGTATTATCTCGGCTCATCCATCAGTCTTGTTCGCCGCCATCGTATCGTATGAGCGTTGGCCGTTCTGACCCCGTCTGGAGTTGCAATGCTCCATCCCCACAGCCATGACGGCGTTGCGCCTGTCCACTCCACTTTTACGCCTGCGTTTCCCCATGGGGTTCGGCATTGCATGAGGTGAGGGCTGCACGCGATCAAATTTGATAGCACCGTACCCAGACAAGCCCATCATCTGCTATACTCCTCCTTTCGCATCACCTGAAGTGAAGACAGGGGGGGGCGGCCCGCCGAGCCGGCCGATTTGTCATGTCAAAGGTCATTCACTGCATTGATTTCGCTCTCCAAGACATTTCTCTGACGGTACAAGGGTTATGCTATGTCGTACAAACCGAATGCCGTCTCACCTGGAACTACCGATTCCAGCAACTCCGGGCAAGGCAAGGCCTTTACAGTAAACAAGCCCTTCATATTCTTGATCCTCGACAGTTCAGTTCGGTTTACGTAGAGGTTATGCGGATAAAGACTCAACCGGCCTAGTGCATTAGTATCTTAATAGTACAGTCTCCGGTCACGGCGCCATAACGCCGCTCTCTGGGATACAGATGGGCTGCCCAGTGCTTCGGATGCCGGGTTTCTTGTCTGAAGTGAGCTAATTTTTACATCTAGTTGGAGCTAGACACCTGCATACTCAGCCCCAAGTTTACCTCTGGGCCAATGGCCTCGTTCGAGATCAAGTATCTGTGTCACCATCATCCTCTTGTCGGGAAGACACCTCCCCACACCTACGAGCCGAGCTATCCTTCACTTAAACCCCCCTCCCACCGCATTACACCAACGTCTCTCATTCGGTGCAGGGGTCGTTCTTAGCTAATGAAAATCTTCCCTCTCCGCCTATCCGGCAATAACTGATTGCTGCTTTCCAGTCTTACAAGATGCGACTTTGTGACTTTCCCAAGCATCGGGTGTAACCCGAGGTGTGACTCGCCGAACCTTGACCGAGTTAAAGTTGGTGTCGATAACTGGGTGTCGTTCTGATAATTTAGGTAATACTTTATCACAAATACTGCCCATGGAATTGAAACGATACTCGGGGTTTCTTGCGCCAATACCGAAGTTTCCGTCCAGCTCTACGCAGCAAAACCCGCTTCCGTTGTATGTACAGGCATCAAGCTTCGGTTTCAAAGCAGTAGCACCGCGTGTTGGTGTACGACTAATAGAAATCCCCTCTTTCCTTCGGCAGTCGTCGGCGATGACGCAACGGCATGAATGAAGCAGAGCATGCCCGGGGCAGACCGGCTATCATCCACACTCGAAGATGTGATGCGAGTCAGCCTTACCCAGCTGCCATCTTTCAAGATGTTGTCGGAGCTAACAATGCAGCCAGGCGAAATAGCGCCTTCCTAGAGTCGTGTTGTAAAACGGTCTTGTTGTCTCGACTCTTTTTTTGTCCCCCTCCTGATGTGCCGACCTTCCCTTTCCGAGTTTCGGCCGGCAATCATTTTCAGGGTTAAAGTGCCATCCAGTCAAACAACCCCAGTAAAATATGAAAAATGAATAAAAATAAGGGAGCAAGCCACGACGGGCCCATGCGTTAGAAAGTACCTTACACGAATGTCTGTTCCTGTGAGAGTTTACATATGCCCTCATTGAGCTGCCCGCATAACACTTAAGGGTCCCCCCCCCAGCTTCGAGCCAACCCCCGGCATTCTGTGATTCTGGGGTAATAAGAATGTGGGGTTTTACGACGGAAACCCCAGATAAATCGATCAACTAGCGTATGGGTTGTACTGAGCAGCATGCAACAGGCGGTAGGGGTGTTGGCTTTTTTTTTTTTTAATTGTGTGTGTCTGGGCTCTGGTTTTAATTTTTAGGTCTCTTACAGCGGTTCGTATCATTATTCGATTTTCCCTCTCCTCACTAGTGAGACGTCGTCGTCGGGTTGGTCCCCGATGTACGCGGGATGTTGCCGACGGCCGTCCAACCCAAGGCGCACGCCGCCGTCGGGAGGCCTTCCGCGCCAAAGCTGGCATAGGGATTGAACCGACCAGTGGCAATGGCAGAGGGAACGACGACATACATGGCTGTGAGGCCACTTCTTCAAGCCTTGCTTCTCATCCACCCCCTCCCCCTTTGTGTTACCTGCCCGCCTTGCATGTCAATCGCCCAGGTCCCGCGCTTGGCCGTGGGATAAATAAAGCAAGGAGCAGCAGCAGCAGCATTTATTGGCCATTTTTGCCCCCGCCCCCAAAACAGGACGGGCGTTCTGTGTGCTCAACAATTTTTTGGTGGTTATTCCATTTTTTTTTCCCTCCGTCCTATGGGAAGGAAAAAAGGGCTGCATATGAGACGGAGTGTGGCTAGCTGGGCTGCAACAACTTATCCCCCATGTCCCAGAGACCCAAGCCTTTAGTGCGTCCCGTACGCGGAACGAATATGCAATCATCTCCCCC